>CABHPP010129362.1:31254-43953 GCA_902168425.1 Peromyscus attwateri
AATGAACAGCTCTTCAGAGAGGGAGAGAGAGAGAGAGAGAGAGAGAATCAGTAAATGTAATAAAAAAGAAATATGAGAAACTTTCAGAGGCAAAAGATGGTCAGGGTTAAGTTTTGTGGGCATCAGGGAGATGGACCTTTTGGCTGTGTATGGCTAGTTACTAAAATTATATTCTTAGGAATTAGTGATCCACTGCTAGGAAGATTGTTAAGGAATTTTTGAAGAAAGCCTTCGTAAGTATAGATGGACACCCTCCCCCATCCTCCCCCCCTCCCGCCTTTTCTCCTCAAGGGCTTTTATTTCCTCTTGGGTGATGCTGTGGAGGACTCTTGCAGTCCCACACTTAGGGCATCTGCAAGCATATTAAAGTGCATGCTTGTTCTTTGGAATTCAGATCCTTTTCTAGAACATTCTCCTTTGTCCCAGGTGGACCTTCTGCTCTGACCATACCCATGAGGGCACAGCCAGCAAACCCTGGCAGTTAGCCTCCATGTCTGGCTTGGCTCTTGGCGGCTTCCATGCCTTACTTAGCAGGTTCCAGTTGTCCTTCAGTCATCTAGATTTAGCCAGTTTGCTTACAATTTGAGAACCTGACTAATAGCGTTCACATTAGTGAACAAGATTTCGAGTAAATGGCTATGTTTGGAGATTTACAACAAAGACAACATTCATTACCTTCTTCCACTCTGTATAGGAGCTGAATGTTTTATAGTAGACTACCAAAACGGATCTCAAAAATGAACTGTGGTGGTGCACTCCCCATGACCCCCATGGCTGATCCAGAGTGTCCCCCCTGGATGCTTCTCTGAGAGTGCAGGAATGCTGGCGCACACAGAGAGCTGGGAGAGGCAGCCGGCTAATGCCTAGGGTCTGGCACTCCTTGTGGCCCAGGCTTGAGAGGGGCTGCAGTTCTCTCTCATTTACCTCAACATCTCAGAACAAAACAGTATTGTTTGTTTTTACTTTTCTCTGAATTTTAATTTCTCTTTTTAATACTGTTTTTGTTCCATTGAACTTCTTTTTGTTGATGTGTAAAATGTGGTTGCAAACTCCATTGTTTGGGTCCTTGACATTCTTAGGGTTTCCTGAGGATGGAATAGGTAAGTTTCCCCTAACGTCTTCTTTGTTGCCTGCTTCTCTGTTCTGTGCAGGTCCTGGAGCAAAGGTGCCTAATGACTGTTCCAGGGACATCACCTTTGCCCCCCTCTTGTGACTGAGTAGCATGGTTGCACTGCGTGCTGGGAAGAGCCTTAGCTAAAGTGTTGGGAAGAATGCCTTCTAGTTTGGTTCTGCAGCCTGCTAGCTTTGAGCTCTGGGCCATAGTCCTAATTTCCCTAAAGTTCATGTTTCTCATCTGCAGAATCAGAGTAACTTAACCTGTACAGTGCATAGGTGTGTTTGAGGATTACACACTGGTCATGTACATAGAAATGTTTTGCAAATTATAAAGTGTATTACTTTCTGTAGACTTCTCAATTCAATTCAACATATGTATTTTTAGGGATATGGTGTACCAGAGATAACATTAACTGTTTACTGTACATTCCTAAGAACTGCCTAAGAACTGTGTAGAGTTAGCTCTAGGAAGGTTTAAAAATGTAAGTTTTAGCAAGTAGAAAAAAAATCTGCATTAATCCTAGTATATAAAGAGGTATACCATCTTATATTATGAATTGTCCTTTGGCATTTAATGAAAACAACATATCTACATTATTTAAATAGAATAGCATCAAGAAGCAAACCAGGAAAACTGCAGCTCCCATCCCCTCTCCTCAGATCTCCCTAAATTAGCCACTTTCTATTCTGATACTATTGCTATTCCCTTTCATGTTTCTAAATAAAGCGCCTCTCTTACTTTTTCCTAATATGTGAATTCTGACACTAACTCTGACTTTCCCTATTCCTACCACTTCTGTTTCCCACAGCCTTCTGTATAGTTATGTCACAATTTTTGTTTAAATCTGTAGGTAATTATTACGTTATCGTAATGATGTAATTTTTTCCACATTAAGCCAGGAGGTATAGTCTAGTTGATTATTTCTTTTCATATGTAAATTTTAATGTAGTTTATTTAATCTAATTTATATTAATACATGATTTCAAAAATTATTTTCCTGAGTATTAACTAATACCATATGAAGAAGATGGTAGTAGATAGGTCAGAAGGATGTTTCCATTTTACTGATATGAAAAGTAAGGCTTAAACCAAGTCGTTTGTTCAGAGCACAACTAGTATCAGATCTCTGTAGAGTTAGTAGTCCTAATCAAGACAGCTGTGATACATACTGCCACTTCAGTTGTTATGCTAACCAGGAGGCCTGAGGTGGAAAGCCAGAGCAGGCTTGTGCAGCACACTCAAGGTCCTTATCCCTGGCAGAGCAGGGGTAGTGTGCACCCAGGCAGTTCTGCTGAGTCCTGCCCTTCCTTTATCGTAGCTCTGTTGATGGCACTCATTCGCAGTCACCATTGCCACTGTCATCAGTGGCACACGGCTGTGCTGCTTGCTCCCTCAGTTGCCGAGTAGCAGTCCTGATGTCTGCTCAGGCATCTGCTCTCTGACCTAGTAAGTATCATCACACTGGTGGTGACTTGTGTAAGGATATGTCCCATCATTTTTAAGTTTGGGAGGTGCTTAGAGGGAATGTGCCACAGAGAAATGGGTCAGATGATTTTAGTTCAGTTAGCTTTGTCCTTTGCTCTGGCACAAAAACAATGAAAAATCTATCCCCATTTTAGCTCTTCCCTTTAAAAGACTTACTTTCCTCTGAAAGTCCCCTGAAGTGACCTGGAGGAGAATACACAACGTTAGTGGCAGAGGACACCTGATGTCTTTGTTCTGCCTGTCATCACCTCCAGACTTGGCACTGTTTGTTTATCAGGCAGAAGAGAGGTGGTAAAATTTGGCCTGGGGTTTTCTCATCCCTAGGTGTGAAATTATTTCAGAGCTATAGTAATAATAGTTTGCATTTCTACCGTGATTTTATTTGAAGATCTTAAAGTGTTCGGCTGGTGTTAATAGAGCTTCCCAGCACTCTCTGAAGTAGGTATGTGTTATTAGAGACTATTCCCTCTAAGAACGTTTTCACTTCACATCCCATGTGTGACTTGAAATGCTTTTGTATTGTTTGGGAATCTCAGCAATTTGAAGTGCCATGCATGTAGGGCACTTCCTCCTTCAGTCAGTCCGCATTAATGCCCAGTACATCGAGGCAAATCAAGTCCTTTCTCATAAGTGAGTGTGACATTTTGTAAGAGAATTAAGAGAAAAGGAGTTTGTTGTTGTCTTTTGTGTGACTGCTTAAAAATACTGAATATTGTTCATCATCCATGGAGCCTCCTGCTTCACAGCTAGCTTGCCTTTTATAAAGAAGCAGAATGTATGGCAGTGAAGATACTGAATGACTAAGAAGAACTTGTCCTGGGAGTAGAGAGTCCTTGAGAAGCTCAGGACATGTCAAACCAACCAAAAATACAAACTGAGTTTGCATGCTGACTTAAAAATGTCCTTTAGAAAAACTGTTCTGAATCTTACCTGTGTGGCTTTTGTGGTGTAACTTTTCCCACCAGAGTGCCAAGAGCTCGGTCCAGCCACACCACCTTGGTGAAGCCTTGGATTTAGTGGCAGTGCTTAAGGAAGCACAGGTGAGGCGGCCACTGTCCCCCAAGAACCCTCCTGCCCCACTGTGGATGACTCCTGAGCTGTGCACCGGCCCTCACTACACAGCTCCTCTTCGGAAGCAATTGTTCAGTGCTTCTATAACCTTGGGAAGGTGCTTTGTGAGTCTTAAAGACCACTGAGCTATGTTAGTCATTTGGTGACACCCCCCGCCCCCGCCAGGAGGGAATGTTTCATTCTGGAGGTAAGAGCTATACAATTTTAATAATGTATGGGGCATAATTGGTTATATTTTCCCTTTAAATATTGGGGGAAACTGACTGAGTGCTATTTGAGCTTTGTATTTACTTGTGGTCATTGGTGCAAAGGGGCAGCAGGCCCGGGGTAGCCCAGAACATTGAGGAAAAGGCCCTTCCATCTTACAGCAGCCACCCTTAGAGGCCTCTTGCCCACCCAGAGCAATATAGCTTTGCTTCTAATCAAAAGGGTTCTTTACTGTGACTTCAAGGCCAAAGTCTCCATGTTCTCAGCATCCTGTCACTACCCCATTGAAAGTCCTGCTAGGTGTTGGGTGACAGTTTCCACTACCTTAAGGAACTAGAACACTTTCAGGTTATCTCCAGTATCAGGAAAACCCATTTCGAACTCTCCTGCAGTTGACTACCCAGGCAAGATCAGAGGAAACAGGATGCTTTGAGCAAAGCAAAACAGCCTTTACTTACCTTTATCTGTTGTCCTTTGTGGGGTCTGGCACCGTCCTTTCAATGTATTTAAGCCTTGGTGGGGGAATCCTTACTGGTGACAGGATTTGAGGGTTGGGATTGCCTGTGATAACTTTCTCTTTAGACATTCCCTTTAGGCCAAGTGTGTTAAAGCTCTTGAAATGAGAACAGGAGATTACTCCCAGGAAGGATGACCTACCGTACAGATTGGTATTTCTAAATGACACTGCCCGACTGAATGCTGAGAGGGTGAGATGTCACTAGGTGGGTGCTTGATGGCTCTCAGATGAGGGCCAGGTGCTTGCATAATTCATCTTTTTTTCTGGCTTCTCACTTGTCTTTCTTTTTTGGAAAATAATCATTTAAGATCTATCATTTAAGGATTTGGGAGAATGTTGGCAGAATTATGGATCTCTGTACCTTTTCTCTGGAGTCTTTGCTCAAAGGAGGATACATAAATTTCCTGCTAATTATGTGCAGATAGATTTATCGTTGGAGGTGCTTTTGGCTGTAAATAATCAAAAAGTCAACTTGAAATGGTTTAAAAAACTAAGGGAATTAGAAGGAAAAGCCTCCCACCCTCCATGTCCACCTGCTGCACCTTTTGGATGTCAGGATTGCTGTGAGGATGCCCCAGAGCCCTGACTCAAAGTCTGGGATCCAATTGGTGTGGAGCAACTGGGAACCCAGCAGGGTGCCTTTGATGGTTGTCACTGTGCTTCAGGGAGAGGGTTCTGAGCATTAAACTGGTGACAGATTGCTAAACACTGACAAGTATTTTCTGAATTGCTCTACCAACTTGCATTTGAAATTCCCAAAACAAAACCTATTGGACTAGGAAAAATGAGTTCTTTCAGGACAGTAGGCCTCCTGAAGGGTGTCACTATAGGTCCTGTTAGTTCACTGGCTCAATGATGTCATCACAGTCCTTGTATCTTGCCCTTTTCCCTCCTCCAGCTCTGCTGTGTTGACTTCCTTAGACTGGCTGTTGTGTGGTTTTTGTTTTGTTTTGGTTTTTTGGCGAACCTCATGTGGATGTGACAGCACCCACTGACCAAAGAGACATATGTGTCTGTTTAACAGCAAAGAGGTTTTTCTATAACCACCAGCAGCACCACATACTCTTTCCCAAATCAGACCCTGGCACGTGGACTGAGGTTACCAAGCACCTTACCAAATTTATGTTGTTGTGGTCTGTAGAAAATAAAGTTTGGTCAGCAGCATATTAGATAAAGAGAAAAGGCTACCCACAGCTGGAGGTGGCGGTGGAGGTAGAGGTGGAGGTGGTGGTGGTGGTGGTGGTGGTGGTGGTGGTGGTGGTGGTATGTGTGTGCTTTTGAATGAGTAGGAGACTCCTGCTCTAGCTAGTCCTAGCCAAGCTGTCCTAGGAACCGGAAGGGTGGATATTAAAGCAGCAGTAACCCTTTCTCTGTTTTAAAGCAATAAGGTTTATTCCTTATGGGAGATAAATGTACCCTTCCTTGGGTACATGGCTCTGAGGAGGGAGGACACTCAATAAAACTAGGGCTTATGTTCATCAGGATTATCCAGAGAAACAGAACCAATAGATTAATTATCTGTTTGCTTATTTATGATGAGAAGTGGCTCACATAATTAGGAAAGCTGAGAACTTCCATGCTGTGTCATCTGTAAGCTGTAAACCCAGGAAATCCGGTGGCTCTATTCCATCCCTGCTCAACAGCTTGGAAAGCAGGGTAGTTGGAGGACAAATCCCAGCCTGAGAGCAAAGAGGATCAGAAGATGTGTCCCAGCTCAAATAGCAGGGCAGAAGAAGAAAAAAGAGGAGGAGAAGAAGAAGGAGGAGGAGAAGGAGAAGGAGGAGAAGGAGAAGAAGGAGAAGAAGGAGAAGAAAGAAGAAGAAGAAAGAAGAAGCAATTACCCCTTTCTTTAGTCTATTTGGAGCTTTTAGTGTTTGAGTGGTGCCCAACTGCACTGGGGAATCCAGCCTGCTTTCCTGAGTCTACCATCTGAAATGCTAATCTCATTCAGAAACAGTGACACACCCAGAAATAGGGTTTAGTTAGGGCAGCCTTGGTGCATTAAAGATGATACAGGGAATCCATCACCACAGGACTCTGCCCAACATGTACAAGGAGAGTGAGGGGAAAGTCGTTGCTGTTAGATAGGTTGTCTGTATCTCCTATGTGGGTGTTCCTTTCTTTGCACATGTACCTAATCTCCTTCCTTGAATGGCTTGGGTTAAGGTAGGCGTTTTCCCTTGTTGGAATCAGCTATGGCCCAGGGACCAGAGTACATATGACTGCTGGCTGGCTACGTAATTGTTCTTAGTCCTGCTTGGCAAGCTTGAAAGAGACTTTCCAAGGAAGGTGGAATACAGGGCAGGCAGATGGATCAGCACCCCTGTTAAACATTGCTTCTCAGGTTCTCTATCTTTGATAACCATGGTAGAGGGCCCCGTGATTTACGTGATTACTGATTCCAACTATAGGGATCCACATATAGCATGTACTTAAGAAGCAGTGGTGGTGGTGATGAAGCCGCCTGAGAGATGATGAGTTCGTCCCCAAAGGCATCAGCCAGTTGTTTTATTTTAGTGGAAATTCTTCTTTGCTTTGTAAATGGAAAACCTTTTTGTAAATGATATTCTGCATCTTTAAGTCTCTTATAATTACTTTATTTTTATTTTGTAATGAATGCATTTGCATTTTATTGTTAGAGACTGACCCAGGACAGTCTGACTTAAGATTGTTATGTATTTCTGCTTGGAGTTTGGAGTCTGGCAAAACCAGATGCTCTTGGCCAAACTGCACGTCCTGCAGAGGCAGAACGACCTTGGTCTAACTAAGAAGTATACTTTCTAGTGATAGCCTTGAACAGTAATCAGGCAGCTGCAGAGCCTGGGAACCAAAGAGACTTCAACTCCCCCCGATCACTCTGACTTCTCCTAAAAATTTTCCACCCTCCTCTCTCAGCTACCCCTCCCTGCTTGAAGATCCTTATAAAAGCATGTACAGTTCACTTAATAAACGGAGCCTTGACACTGTTCAGAGTGACTCAGTTTCTCAATTGTGCTTGGCTCCCTTCTCCTCTCCCCCTATGACTCTTTAAGGTGATTCCCGGTTCGAGACCCACAAATAACTGGACCCGCAGGTCAGGTCATTTTATAATATTTGGAAGGCACATCAGTAAAAGAGGAGAAAATAAAAACTGTTCTTAATTCTACTCTGCAGGGATGACTGTTATCTTTGGATGCTTTTTCCAGTTAGTTCTCTATGTTGATATACTTTTTGGAGAAAGTGATACATACTACTTTTTCAGCTAAGCATTATATTGTGAATGTCAAAACCTCCCCTAAACCATCATCTAAGTCTGTACTGTGTTCCTGCAGGTGGATCTTGCCTGCAGAAAAATGGAGGTACAGATCAGAAAAACTCATCTGCT
The DNA here is from genome assembly GCA_902168425.1 of Peromyscus attwateri. Classification (NCBI taxonomy): domain Eukaryota; kingdom Metazoa; phylum Chordata; class Mammalia; order Rodentia; family Cricetidae; genus Peromyscus; species Peromyscus attwateri. The sequence continues at coordinate 39,016 of CABHPP010129362.1, forward strand.
TTCCAAAATGGTCCTTAGGATGGGATGTCGGCATGCAACCCAAGGTCTGTGTGACTGACAAGATACTGCCTGACTGGCTTCTAGAGGAGAGGGTGATTATAGAAGCTGGTCAGAAATTAAGTTTGTATGATAATGATCATGTGTGTCCTCTTGGCTACCCCTTTCCTGAGGATAATTTGAGTGAGCTCATTTGCTGTTTTGCAAGGAGGACGGCTCAGCTTGAGTATCCCTGTAAGGAAGATCAGCAGCAGCCCCCAGGGTCTGGAAGCGTCTCTGCAGTTCCAGTCGGGGCGGCCCTGCAGTCTGTGCTTGCTGGTCCCGATAAAGCAGATGCGAGCATGCCGAATTGCTTTGCTCCGGTTTCCCCCTTCTTCAGAGTGAATCCTTAAATGCTACAAAAGGAAAGCACAGGAACATTTGCTGTACAGAACTCAGAAAATGTCCTGCCTACTTAATCCTTTTCCCATTTCAGGGGGAAAAGTCTATTTCTACTTGAACTGAGAATGGAAGGGTCACAAAAATGAAGGTTGGCTGCCATGCTAGAAATCACCATTTGTGCTTTCTCATTTCTCTGGGAGCCAGGGTGCTCTTGAATACAGCTGGGTTGGTGGGAATCTGCTGTGCTTTCTAGACTTCTTAGATTCACTTCCAGTTTGTGACCGTGACGACTGTCTTTTGAGGGAACCTGCACCCTTTGTTTCAACACAGACATTTAATGTAGGAGATTCGTTTCCCCCACTGTGTGTTTTTGGAGTCGGAATTGCCACGAGCTCTGAGTTGGGAACTTGCTGCAGTGATGTTATTCCTTGCTGGCATCTTGGTTTGCAGGCACCCACAGATGATTTGGAAAACTTTTTGACCTACAGCCTCCTGCGATGAAGCTCGGGAGAACTCTCTAGCAGGTCTGTTTCAGTTTCTCCATCTCAAGGAAGGCACTACAGTTGGTCTGCCCATGTCTTGTTTATGCATGTCTGTGTCCTCGAGCTGTCTTGGACTAGAGGTCTCTGGGGCCATTTGGTTAACTCCAAAGGCTCTGTGTGAGTAGAGCCAGTCATGATGACTAACTGTAAACACAGGAGATGCCTGCCCAGAGGGGCGTTAGCCGAGAAGTGTGTGAATCTGCTTGGAGGGGAACAGCTAAGCTGTCTAAGTAGTTTACCATCTCCTGGGTAGAGGCATTCTGGGAGTGTTGTTTTTTTTTTTTTTTTGTCTAGAAATTATTGCAGGCATCAGGCCCACATGTGTTTCCCTTCCCATGGCTCTGGGTGCTCATCCTTCAGGTTGAGAACTGAAAGAAGTCTACCAGTGTCACAAATGTAGGAAGCTGAGAGTGAGAAATGAAAAATTCAAGGAACAGAATTCTAGATGTCAACAGTTTGGGGTATAAGTAAGGTGCATTTATAGACATTGGTACATGATGCTCTGTATGCTAATGCCAGGAGGACCTGCTGATCACCCCTTCTCCGTAAACAATGAAAATTTCATCCTTATCTTATCATGTCTTATCACCACCACCTGGACCATGAGGCCATTGGCTTGGGTTCATCTTGTCAGTTCCTGAAACAGGGTCTAATTATGTGGCTCAGGCTGGTCTGGGGCTTGAACTCCTTCTGCTTCAGCCTTTAGGGTTACAGCTCTGGACCATCATGCTAGCTCCATGGATATTTACAGAGATACTATGGTCTGCTCCTAAACTGTAGCCAGAATCTCAGGCTTTTGATAACTCAGGCCAATCAGGCAATGAGTTGTTTTAAAAACATTCATCACTTAATCCTCTCCCAACTTGTGGGGCATGTACTATCCTTGCTTACTTAACAGGTAAAGGAAGTTCTGAAAACTCAAGTATACTGAGCACAGCGGCACAGCCTGGAGAAGATGCTTTGACAGGCAGTGCCATGAATTTTTGTCCAGGCAGGACAAATGGAGAGCCTACCACTGCTGTGTTAAGAGGCCAGGGGTATCGATGGGTTCACGTAGTGCACCTTTCTGACAAAACAGGATCTGGTTATGGCAGCCGGGGAGGACATGGCTTAGACGGGACAGGCACTCTTTTCTGAAGAGCTGCTCTGTCATACATTCCTTCATCCATTTCCCTGTGCTTGATATTTTTCTGATTTACTGACTCTTTTTTTTTAAAAAAAATTACATTTATTTATTTATTTTCATATGGAGGGTGGCAGGGGACACTATATTGTCGCAGTGTGCATGTGGAAGTCAAAGAACAACTCTCAGGTCCTTATTTCTACATTATGGGTCTCCAGCACTGAACTCAGGTTGTTAGGCTGGGCAGCAAATGCCTTTGCTTACTAAACTGCCTTGTCAACCCATCACTCAGCCCCGGCCCCCTGTAAAATAGGTACCTGTTTGTTGAAAGCTAGGTGTTTAGAGCAGTAGCGAACTAGAGAATTGAGAATCTGGAGAGAGGGGTGCCCTGAGAGAGTTGGAGCATATGGCACATTGTAGTGAGTGTGGGGAGAGACAGCAGAATGCAGGAGCTTGTTCCAGAGTTCTTGGGGTGACCTCTAGGTAATGTGTCATTTCCCGTTGGGAACCTCCGTTAGTATTCCAGAAATTTGGTCTCAGCTCAGGGACTGGCATTTGTTCTGCACTGTCAGCCACAATGAAGAGACCTATTAGCAGCATGCCATTTCTTTGTGATGGGTAATTTGTGAAGTCAGATATGTATGTCTAAAAGAGATGGTGCAGAGGAGAGGAAGGACGTTCAAACCAAACAGTACGGAGGACCTTCTCTGTGACACGTATTTAGAGACAATTCAATTCTGGGAATAAATAACAGTCAAGTGGTCTACAGCCTGCTCTTTCATACCCTTACTTCTAGTTTGTGACATCCAATTTATCTCACTCTAATTTGCCTCTAGCACCAAACAGTGACATTCCTCTGTGTCCCATGTACCTTTTTTGGTGACCCCTCACTATTTTTGTTGAAGGGACAAGATATGTGGTGGGGTTTGGGGAATTTCTTATGTATGTGAAGTTACTTGGAACATAGTAATTGTATATGTTTATGTGTGATGTGATAATATAAGTATGCATAATTCATTTATTCTCTAGTATGCACTTAAATCAATGGTTCTTCATAGTAATTCATGTGATACATGAAATGAGAGCATGCTTTTGGCTAGTCACATTAGAATCTTTCTGTTTCTTTCTATTAATGGTAAATGATGTAAGCTATATACTATATGTAGACTTTGTACACACATGTATTTGATATTGGATATTTACAATGGTTATATAGAATTATCTTCAAATTTCATTTGTATTGAAAATTGAGTTGCTTTAAAGAAAAATACTGTATCAATGATAGACTATTCACAGACATAAAGACCATGAAAGGGATGTGTGAAGGTTTGGACCAGCTATCTCATTTTGATGAGTATATATGAATTTCAAGCTCCATCTTTAACTGTGGAGCACTGTGCTTTGGACAGTCCCTCTGAAGACTTTTCATTCGCTTGTCTGCAGACACTACCCCTTTCACCACGTTCTTCTCTTTTCTTTTGTTTTACATTAGTTACTCAATTACGTGTGTGTATGTGTGTGTGTGTGTGTGTGTGTGTGTGTGTGTGTGTGTGTGTGCACATGTGCCATGGCACACTTGTAGAGGTCAGAGGACAACTTGCTGGAGTTGGTTCTCTCTTTATACCATCTGGGTCCCAGGAATTGAACTCGGGTCCTTAGGTTTAGTGGTCAGTGCCTTTACCTTGTAAGCCATCATGTCAGTCCTTTCTGTCTTTTCTCCATAGGTCAGTTATGCCTCAGAGAAAGCATCCGGTTTTATATAGCTATAAAGCGGGTCAAGTAGCCATAGGTTCTTCTGCATTAAATGCTCAACAGAGTATGGACTAATATGTGCATGTAAGTAGGCATGCTATAGTTAGCAGCTACATTGAGTAAGATCAACCATTTAGCTATGTAATTATAAAAAAGAGATGTGGCAGAATAAATAGAGTATTTGTTCCTAGCTCTAAAGAGACTACTTCTGGTGAATCTATTCCTGAATCATTTTTTGAAGGACAAGAAAAATTGTCAAAGCAAGGGGAGAGTTTCTTTCTCTGAGAGTATATATTAAGCTTGGAAAGCGAACAGGAATTCAGCATCAAGCCTGCTGGGTCTGGAGTCTGGGGCTTACTAGCATTGGACCACTTGGACAACTTGGGAGAGTTATTTTGGTTTTGTGGTGGGTCTGTCTTTAGGAAGAGCCAGGAGAAAGAATCCAGAGACTATGGGAGTACCCTGGGATGGTGGGAGTAAATAAGACTTGGAAATTGGTGCATGGGAGTCCAGGTAACAACCTGGACTCTCATTGGCCCTGGTTTCTAGATGATTTCTTCCAGAATCCCACAATGAAACTGTATTTCCTTCAAGAACCAAAAGGACCATGCATGCATCACTCTCCAAGATCTCTTGTCACACTTTTTCCTACCAAGGTTACCGCTTCATAAGTAAGTTTCCATCCTTCATAGAGACAGACAGCAGGTTTCCACAGCATGGCTTTGTGATGTGCTGTAGTCTCCTGATAGTTGATGAGTAAAAGGCAAGACAGAATTTTAAAAGTGACTAATGCTCTTATTATAGCCCTTCAGAGCTTTACTTGTTGGGATTTTTTCCTAGATCTTTTTGTCACAAAGAACAGTTATTTTCTTTCACATAATTTTGAATACTTTGTCCCCAGTAGGTGATTTTCCAAATTAAAAAAATTTTTATTTAAGAATATTTGTAAATGTTTGCTTTCTTATTTTTCATGTGTGAAAGTAAACAATCCAAAGCTTCCAATTTCTTTTCCTTCCTTCCTTCCTTCCTTCCTTCCTTCCTTCCTTCCTTCCTTCCTTCCTTCCTTCCTTCCTTCCTTCCTTCCTTCCCTCCTTCCCTCCCTCCCTCCCTCCCTCCCTCCCTCCCTCCCTCCCTCCCTCTCTC
>CABHPP010129363.1:359-31381 GCA_902168425.1 Peromyscus attwateri
TCTCTCTCTCTCTCTCTCTCTCTCTCTCTCTCTCTCTCTCTCTCTCTCTCTTCTTTGTCCTCTTGTACATCTATGGAGAGCAACTTGAGTAACACAGGTGAGTCTTGCCCCAAAATCAAAATTTTATTTTCAAACTGCTATCATGCTGGGTGGGGTGGCACACCACTTTAATACCAGCACTTGGGAGCAGAGGCAGGAGTATCTCTGTGAGTTCGAGATCAGCCTGGTCTACATACTGAGTTCCACACTAGCCAGGGCTGCATAGTGAGACCTTGTCTCAAACTATGTAAGTAAATAAATAAATAAATTTGTGAAATAAGTAAGTCATTTGCAAATTTGTCTCCTAGTCCTTTCTCACAGAAAGGAAGATGAGCATGGAGTTGGAAAAGAAGTGCTGAACAACCAAGAAAATATGAAATAAAAAAAAATCTCTCCACTTCCAAGTCACACATGCCAGCGAGCCCTTCAGGGAGCCAATGAATGTGACTTCTTGGAGAAATAATGGTGGGAACTGGATTATGATGACTTGCCCAAATCGGCCCCTCTGCACCACTCAAGGTTCCCTGCGCCTTGAATGGGTCCAGATAGAGAACAAAATGAAACTCTCCCCAATTCTGTCTACCTTTTTTTTTTGCTCTAAGCCAAGGCTCTGCTGCACCATTAGGATGTAGATGATCATATTTAAAACCTGTGATGACACCGTTGTACCCATCTGAATGATTAATCTGCTCATTAAAAGAGCGCCGATGGGCTAGTCTAATTGGAACATGGATCTTCTTAAAGGACGTCACAGGGTCGGGAATAGGAAATATTACTCATAACATAAAGTAGGGATTAATTATGCTACTAAATACTACTGTGTGAAATTTACATATGGGTCTGGTTAGAGACAAGGATTAGAAAAAGTATGCCATCCCATTTTATAACATTTATGCCAACTTAAAGACAGGTGGTGTGTGCCTACTTTAATCCCAAATCTTAGATCAACATTTAAGAGAAGCTGTTTTAAACTCAAATGCTACAGAAGGTTTAGAGGATAAACGTAGAATTTGCATGAGTGAATCACTGTGACTTAACTGGGAGGGCTTTTCAAAACAAATGCCAAGATGCTGCAATCTTTCTCCTCATCGCTAAACTTTTTAGCTTTGGAAGATGGTATTCATCTTCCTACAGATGCAAGGTACAATTGGGATGGTCAAAGGAATGGGGAAATTCATCAGGCACAAGTTTACAATTGTCCTGCACTCCCACAACCTTTCTTTCTGAAAAAAAATTTGGAAAAGATGTACTAATAATAGGTGGGAAAGATGTGCAAGGTTTCGTCCTGGCTACAAAGGAGATGGGTGATTTGAACCAGCACTCTAACGCTTTTCTGTTGCAGCAACTGTGTGGTGGTCACACACTCAGCAAGCTAACTCACAAGCTCTTTCATTCTGTCTCTCTCAAGTGAAGGCATGGGAGCACAATTCTTATACAACTAGTGACAAGCCAGAGCTAAACACCACGGTTTCTGACTCACAGTCCAATGCTATTTTCAACCTCTTTAGTCTGGTTACCAGATATCTTGACACTTTGGAGTACTTGTTTGATGCATCATGTCTTAAGATATCTCTGTTTACTGAAGTTAGATCTGTTTGACAAATGTAAAAGATTTTCTTAAACATCCTGAGGATTTGTGGCATTTCTACTACTTGAAACCCCATATTCTTTTTTTTTCCTTTAACTTGTAGACAGATGTCATGTCTCGTGTGAAGGAAAAAATGCAATGTTGTTCCTCTAGAATAAACAGTCTACCATGCTGGCTGCTTCAGTCTAAGAAGCAAAGAAAATGAAGGCTCTTGGTTCTAAGAGGGCCCCACCTGTCTGAGGAACTTGGAGGGTTGTATTACCAGTTCTTGGGGATTCTGCCAAACGCTGAGTCCTTCCTTGGACTTTGGTGAACTTGGGATGCTTCTGGGATTGGTGATGTGCTAGGCTGAGATTACAGATGTGTTTCTGTGATTGCACTGGGCTGGAACCCAGGACTTCATGTGTATCAATTAGGCGCTCTACCAACTGAGCTACATCACCAGCTAAGGTGGTCAGTTAAAGCCTCCATGCACCTTTGGGCACCCTTAGCGGTCCCTCATGTTTGTTTAGTCCTCTCCACCCTATTCTACTTGTTGGGCAAAGTGTGCCAGCATCTCTCATTCAGGTTTTTAGAGTAACCCACTGGCTTTACTCAGTGAGTCATCTCTCTTAGTCCTAGAATGATCTTTCTTCCATCAGTCTCCTGCTTGAAGACAGGTCATTTGGACAGTCTGGCTCCTTGTTGTCCTAGAGACAAAAGTCTAAGCTCACCCCTGCCTGTGGTATCCCTGCCTCCCTCCCTACTACTCTCCTCTTGCTGGACCATCTCATACTGACATAACTGGATGACTGTTGCTTGTGCATCTGATTTCTTAATGTCTGTCTTGGCTTTCTTTGGCCTCCCCTTTCTTTTGGCTCTCTGTGGCTTATCCACAGATTGGATTACAGCACTCGATCCTTTTCAGACCCATTCCTGCCATCCATAGTGTGCACCCCACTTTTTATCATAGTGTTTCTTCACTTGACACAGTAACAACTTCCTGTGTAGTTTCCCCACAACAGAGCTCTTGTATGGCAGTGACCATGTTGTTAACACTGGTTTCCTAGTACTGTTTCAAGTGCTGTGTCTGCTTCAAAAGGGGAAATTCATCAACATTTTGGGAAGGAATGAAAGAAGTAGCTTCCAGCAGATTACCTTCTAATAGGTTGCGCAAAGGGAAATGCTATAACATTTTCTTGATTAGATATTCCGTTGTATACTATCTCTTCTCCTCCCTTCTCCCCTGCCCCTTCCTCTCTCCTCTTCCTCCTCCTTCTTCCCCCACCCCTTCTCCTTTTCTTCCTTCTTTCTCGACACATAGTCTAGACTGGCCTGGAACTTGATAGCCTTCTGCCTCAGCCTCCTGAATAATTTGATTTACAGTGCATGCACCCACATGCCTATCGCTATTTCCCTGATAGCTGATGTGGACTTTCTGCTGTCAAACTTCCATGTTTTGATTCTCCCTCTTTGTTTTTTTGTGTTGTTGTGTTTTATTTTTTCTGTCTCCTTTTTCTCCCTCAAGTTACGTGACGGATCGCTGACACTGTCTCCTCTGCTAGCTCTTTTGAAAACGCTGTCTCCCTGGCGTTATCCCCTTCACTTCTCCCACTCTGTGGTGTGTTTCACATGTTAGTAGACGCCTTCAGAGGCTACAAGAGGGAGCAAAACTGGTTTCCAATCGGAGAGAAATGCTTGGTAATGGATTTTGGCTGTCTTCTGTAAGCCTGGGTTGTGACATGGCTTGGAATCAGTCCCATAGCTCTTCTCACTGTGACCGGATGTTGGAGATGAGCTTTTGAAAGAAACCCATGTTGTCATTCTCTTAAAGTTAATGGCAAAGTATCGCCGCAAAGCTGTTGGGAAAACATTTGTTTTCTGAGGTAAACCTCTGAACATTTTTTAAGACTCAAGTGTATGTCCAGGAAAGCTTTCTTTAGAACTTCAGATCTGGTGGGAACTATAATTGTCCTAGAACAGAACAGGCATTTGAGCAGAGTGGTGTTCAGGATGTATCATTCACTGCTGGGTTGCCACAGCCTGCGAGTGAAAATACCATCTGTGAGCCACCAAGAAGTTACAAGAGATGTGGGGTGCCTTGTGAGTGAGTACTCTGTCTCCTGGCTCTTAAAGGAGTTCACTGTCTTTGTTAAATGACAGTGTGGTTATGGGGTGTACTACGGGAGCCTGGGCTGGGTTACGTGTAACTGACTCTCCTGAATTATTTCCCTAAGTCATAAGAACTGGGGCCTTTTTTGTTAGAATCGAACTTACTCACAATCCAAACAAGCTTATCCTTAAAGAAGAGGAAATGGAGGCCACAGATCCGACCCTGATCCCACAGGTGGGTTTGGGAGCTAGTTCTTGTACCTCTAATGAATTGTTCTTTACCCTGCCCTGAAAACCTTCACATGGGCTTCATGACTTTGAAAAAGAATGCTTCTTTTAAAACAAACAAGAAACCCAGTATGCATTCAGAAAGTGGTTAGAGTTGGCAAAGAACTAAGAATAGGGTGGAATAAGTTACATTCTGGTAAACAAAGGTTTACCACAGGGACACTAGTTCATAGCATAGACAGGCTTCCCAATTCTGAAAAGCATTCCTGGGGGGTGTGCAGTTGAAAGTTGCACACTGGCATATTCATCGTAAAGGCCTGGAAGAACATGGCCTCTGAGCATCCTTGACTACCAATCTTCTCCCAGTTCTTGGTGGCTTCATGGGAGTCTATGGCAAGTCTGGTCTCAGAGGCTTTTCAGTCAGAAACACTGGGTCTCAAGTGTTCCTTTGCTTTCTTATTGGGAGGTAACTAGGAAATGTCCATTTCGTTTTCAGGGCAAGTGAGAAGGGGTCTGTGTTTATGGGATGGGCTAAATGTTGACACTATTATTTGCTCATTTGGAAGTGTTCTGCCCCACAGGCCATCACCAGCTTTATCAGATTGCTTTGGTCAAGTTCTGTGACACCACTAGCATTAGTCCAAATCTTCCACAGTGGGCAGCCTTCAGTGTTGCATGAAAAGCTGGTTAAGTGGTTTGTGCTTCGCACAGATACAAAGTGGACACAAATAAAATTGTATTTGTATCACTAACTGCCCAGGGTTAGCCTAGTCAGTCCTGTCGGTCCTGTCTTACCTGGGAAAAGTCCTCCCAGAATTTAGGGTTTTCACTTCTCTTTCCTTTAAAAAAAACTCTCTCCAACCTGAAACTTGCCCACGTACAGACACACATGCTCTCACACAGACATGTATATGTGTGTTTGTATAATTTTTTTAATGATATAAATGACTTTCACAAATGGGAGTTATACTGAGTGTAAGGAGTAAGCATGCCCCTTATCCCATGTTCCTAAAATGACTTTAAAAATTAAAATAAAAATAAATAAATGACTAATTATGTTCTTTGGAGAAAATTTGAAAGGTCATAGACAGAAAAGTAAATACTTTTTGAAATAATTTGGACTTGAAGAAAGTATCTTTTTACACTTCTCTAGTTTTGTTTTCAGAATATTCTCGGCATATCAGCATTGTATTTTTATAAAACAGAAGTACATTGTTGTGCAGTATGCTTTCTTACTGACTGTACTTGTTTGAAAGGATTGCACAAGGCTTGAACTAACTTGCAGGACCTTATAGCCCATGAGCATCGTTTATTAAAACATCCCCTGCTCTGGCATCCTTAGCCAAGTTTTTCTCTTTTGCTGTTTTTGAACTGGAGTGATGGGATGTCTTGTGTTCGAATTTTTTGGGTCCTGATCTGAGCTTTTGTCTTTCGGCTCAGCTTCTAGAAGTGTGCTCTTTGATTTAAAGGAGATGGATATTTTTAAGCCTTTTGTTGCGATGCAGCTGAGTTTTCCCTCCAGAAACATGACACCTGTTTACACTCCTACACTCCCATGTGTGAGAAGCAACGCAGCTAGCTCACTGGCGTCAGCCAAGGATTCCACTAAGAAACTGCCTACTTAATCAGCTGAAATACGTTCTTTACTTCCAATTGCAGTATGCATTTTGAGATCTGTGAGACTTGTTTCTCTCTCTCTCTCTCTCTCTCTCTCTCTCTCTCTCTCTCTCTGTGTGTGTGTGTGTGTGTGTGTTTGTGTGTGTGTGTGCGCGCGTGCGTGCATGTGTGTTGTCATGCATATATTTTTCATTCTTTGTTTGAATTATCTATTAATTTTTTTCTTCATCTTTTTCTCCTCATGCATTTTAAGTTTAAAACAATAGATGGTAAAAAGTATAATTAAAAAAGATCAAATAAATAAATACATGAATGGAACATGGAGACACAGGCCTTTAATCCTAGTACTTTGGAAGCTAAGGCAGGGGAATAGGAGCCTGAAACACACAGAGAGACCTTATCTCAAAAATAGAAACAGGACTTACCAAAACAGATGGAACCGTATGTATTTATTGTCACAGGAGTTTATGAATGGCCACAGTTACAGGAAGGACTCTCTGGGACTGGGGGTTCCCTTACCCCGGCCGCTTATGCATAAGGCTGTGGGCACATGCTTGTCAACCCATATGAGGACTTTCCTGGCTATTCAAATTTCGCCAGGACAGGGCAGCTGGCTTTCCAGACTTCTTGAGGCTAGAGAAGCAAACTGGGAAGAAACTCAAGTGTCTTTCTGACTCAGCCTTGAGGTTTCATGTTGCACCCCAGTCCTGTTACACACCAGCAAATGCAGGTCCACCTCCCTTCAGAGAGTTGTTGAGTTCCTCTAAAGTTTGTGTGGCAACTTAAAGGATTTGTAGACACACTTTGAAAACACCAGGGAACTTTGTTTTTTTTCTCCTCTAGTCTATCTTTCAAATTTTTTTTTTCTGGCCTGTCTTCAATTTAGAATTCTAAAATGTTAATGTAATTAACTCTATTGATCATTTCTTTTAAAATTGTATTTCTATTTCTGTTTGTTTTTCATTTGTGTGTGTGTGTGTGTGTGTAAGCACACATGTCTCAGAATGGAATCCAGTGGACAACTAAAGAGAGTTCATTTCTTCCCCTCAACCATGTGGTTCCCAGAACTCTGAGGTTATCAGTCTTGGTGGTAAACATCCTCACCTGCCGAATCATCTACCCAACCCAGAGTTTTGGCTTTCTGTAGCCAAAACTAACCTGGAACTCACACTCTGTTGCTCGGAATGGCTTTGAAATTGTAGTAATCCTGCCTCAGCCTCTCAAGTGATCTGGCACTTTGGCTCATCCTTTTCATTTATGCTTAGTAAGGTCTTCCCTTTACTAGGGTCACATAAATATTCATTTGTATATATTATCTATGAATGCGTGCATATGTAATACATACACAGTCTGGGCTGCTTTCACTTTCCCGGGTAGCCGTACTACTATTCCTAGAATGCATTTTTACTGTGTGGCGTTATATAATAGCAGTCAATTTTTTTTTTCTAAATAATTAACATTTATTTGAGTGGTGGTTTTGAATCAGCTTGACTTCTCCTGACAGTTTATGATGGCTTCTTCATTATCAATAAATTCGGTATAGATCCTCAGCTGGTACAATGCTTTTGTGCTTGTTGGCAAATAGCTGCTGCCTTGAGCTCCTCGGCTTCCTTTCCTTCTCCAGTTCACCCCCCCTCCCCATCAGTAAAAATGGCCTACCCTGGCACACGGGAAGGGTGGATGTGTGCTGCTGGAACTCCAAGGACACAGAATGAATCAGTTCTACTATTTTGAATACTGACCCCAACCCAAGAATAAATAGATTCTTTGATTTCATTTGTCTGGTCTGAGTCCCTTACAGTATGATTTTAATTCTTCTGGCTGTATAGTATGCCTATACAGTATGTCTAATTCTGTAACCCTCTCATTTTTATACTGGAATTGCTTATTTATTCTTATATATGGACAATAAAACCACTTTTAGTCTCAGAGGAATCCTACATATTGAGTAAAATTATGTTAAAGATTGAAAAGACAGAGGTAGACAGATCTCTGAGTCTGGTCTACAGAGTGAGTTCCAGGACAGCCAGGGCTACACAGAGGAACCCTGTCTCAACCCCCACAGCCCCCAAAAAAAATGACTGAAAAGGGTGATATCTATAGTAAGTTGAAAAAAAATAACCATTTATTTAAATATTTGGTATCCTTCAAAAAGAGGTTTTCCTTATAGTTTTGGTTTCACTTATTTGCTTCTTTGCTATTAGGAGTATTATTTTTATAAAATACAGGCAATGTGTCTATGACTTGTTTTGTCTATGTCCAGATTTGTTAAATATCCAGGGGTTTGTTAATGCAGTAGTTTTCAAAGTTTCAGAAAAATGCCAATTTATTAAAATAGTTTATATAACCTTTCTTTCCTCCTTCTTGGATTTCCAATTACCTTGATATGATACATAAAGATTCTGGTCCCATACAAGATATAAGTGGCACTGGGGGCATGCTGAGAGACAGACGGGAAATCATAGGTTGATACTTAAAACACTGGCCTTAAAAAAAACGTCCTTTTCTTATGAGTATTTCTTCTCAAAATGTGAATGGCACATGGCATTGACTGTGGGGGAGTGTTCGGTTTTGAATGGGATGCTTTGCAAACAGTGCTTTTGGTCCTATAACGCGCCCTCATTGGGACACTTACGCCGGGATGTGCCTGCCCTTTCTCCTCTCTGTTATAAAAATGACCAGGTGACTGTTAGCAAAAGCGATAACAGCGGCGGCGGGATGTGTATATTAACCCGTCTGGGGGTGGGGGTGGGGAATGCCAAGAGCAAGAGGCTTATGATTTAGGTAATAACATTAGTCTATGAAAAAACATGCTGCCTCTGCCTGGATGCTAATCAGGGAGCCATCAGACAGTCTTCCCTGACTGATCAAGGGCGGGGCGGGAAGGAAGTCAGTTCTCATCATGTGTTTGAAGAAGAAGGAGAAAAGAAGAGGGGAATTGAAGTCTGTGATAGGGTCTTCGCTCAGGGGGTGCCTCCCAAAGTTAAAGGTGTGGTACTCCAATCAGAACGGCAAATTGGAAGCATCTGATTTGCATGGATTAACAGGGGTGGGTCACAACCTTCCGACAGGTCAACGGCACCACTGGGGATTTGAAGGGAACTTTGATTCTTCCCTTTGCCCCTCTACCAGGCAGCAGTCAAGCTGTTCTATTGTAAAGGAGGGTCCAGGACTCAGAAAGCCAAGCTTGTCATTTAAATTCACCCAAGTTAGGACACCACGGAGCTCTGTCAGATGTCATTCTCAATACAGCAGGACAATGTTTTTCAACCCCTTCGCCTGGAAACACAGAGGCCTGGATCAAGGGGGAGGGGCAGCTCACTGGGCTTGGGGGATTTTTACAAAGGCAAGATTGGAATTTTTCATTTCAGGCAGGTTTTCTTTTTCTTTACATTTTCTTCTTCCTTTTTTTTCCCTTTTCCCCTTTAAACCATGTGTAAAGGATATCTCCACAAAGGGGGAGTGCAAAAAAAAAAAAAAGTCATATGGGTTGTAAGGACTACTTCATGTGAGGGTCTCCTTGAAGGCTTTGAGACTGAGAGGGATGCTGGTATTTTTCTACATCAGAGATAATGGCTGTTTGCTAGTCATTTCCCTCCACAAATAATGGTTGGTTTTAAGGTCACTATGAAATATTTGTCAGAAGAACCTTCCACGGTAGGATGTGAACCAAGAGTGGTGAGGACTTTCCCATTCCATCTCTGGTGCCCACACCCAGTGAAAATAAGATGCATGCTGTCAATTGGGTGCCGATCTGGGGTTCTCTCCTCAGTGAGGGGTGCTAACATAGCCTGACACGGCCTGAGCCAAATCACCCTCTCGGATGAGGAGGGAGCCCTACCACAGAACCTGCAGGGCCAGGCTGTTCTTTTTCTTAAACCTTGGTTAGTAAATGCTCATGAGGCAAGTGTTCCAGGAGTTTTAATAACCTCACTGGGCACATACCGTTTCTCTGTTTCCTACCAACAGTTTATTCGCTGTGTCCAGAAGACCAAATGCTTTGTCAGGCCCTATGGACCCAACTTGCAACACAGTCGATGTGGTTTTCCTCTCTTAGGACTTCTTACTCATCCATTTTCTCCTGGGGTTTGATCTTGGCCATTTGAAATCTTACTCTTATTTGTTTAGTTTTGCTTGGCACACCACACCACCTTGCATTGCAGTATCTTACAGACACATCAGGTAGTTTCCTCATCACCTGATTGGCTATTCATGATTGGCTTTTGAAACTTGCTATACCTCAGTTTTCTCTTACATAAAATGGGGTGAACATCCCAGGGTGCTTCCTGCAGAGAGGTTGGCACAGGGCAATCATGGAGCCTTCTGAAGATTTTTCATTACCACGAGTGGCACAGGTGTCAGAGGCATATGTGCTTGAGTCTTGAACCTTCTAGTTAATTCCATTGGGACTTGGTGTATGATATTTTGAAATTTCTTTCTTTTTAGCAAGCTTTTCATCAGAGAATGGATTACTATTTGGATGTCTGAAGATAAATTGGAAGACTGTAGTCATGATTTGAAAAAAATTCTCAAAATTTCTTTGCGGAAGGAATATCTGGAAGTGTGTGTGTGTGTGTGTGTGTGTGTGTGTGTGTGTGTGTGTGTGTATTGATAGATTCACAACACGCCCCCACGGTTGGGCATGATTGCTGAAGCCCGGCGGACCTAGACACTTCTGCCTAGCCAGTTCCGGGTCAAAATAGCCAGTTCCGGGTCAAAATAGCCATTTCTGGGTCAAAATGTCTCGAGTGACCAGGACCCTGTGGCTTTGCATGGCTGCGTAAAGCACGAAATGCAACCATGTGATCAACGTGCATGTGTGGAGTAGCCACATAAACCTGTGTACGCATGCACAACCCAGCCTTTATAAGACGGCACCATATTCCCGGCTTCCCTCTTTATGCACGTGTCTTTCAACAGGCCTGAGCACACCTGTCTGTCTCTCTTATCTTAATAAAACTCTTGTTAGTGGATTCTGTCGTGTTTCGTGACATTTCCTCGCAGGGTAAGAGCACTGCCAAATAACTAACAGGTATGACTTCTAAAGTGAGTCTGAGGTTACATTTCCAGTTAGTATCGTGGTCTGTAAAGCCTCTTGGTTTTCTTTTTGAGTTCTCTCTTAACACACAAAACCCTTTCAGAGGTATGGATGCATAAAATACAGACCATTAATCTGCATGTCCTAAGAAAACAGTATCATTGGGATTGGTCTGAAAGTCTATGTCATTCCCCCCCCCCCCCCCCCGGTGGTATACCTCCAAAGCATTGGCTTCCTTGGTGGCATGGGATTATAAAGGAGAGTGTTGCTAGAGTTTGACCGCATCCCAAAACTGGTTTTGCCATTTATTAGTTTTGTGGCCCTGAGTGTGTTTTTAAGACTCTCTCTCTCTCTCTCTCTCTCTCTCTCTCACACACACACACACACACATACACACACACACACACAACTTATATGCATACATATAAACAAATATACATACATACACATAGATACATACCCACATACCGAACACATATGCACAAATGCAAATACTTACATATATATGCATATATACATATACATATAAGCACACATACACACATGTACACATACATGGGCATACACATATGCATAGACTAACACACACAGATACCTACATACATACACTCAGACTCACACACTGATTTTTTAATGTAAGGCAGTGTCAGGCACATCCAATATATAAATTGCAAATGGAACAAATAAGTATTTGTTGTGCCTAAATGGATGGATGGATGGATGGGTGTATAGATGTTGTTACAGTTAATTTACCTTCAGATATTCCATAATTAAGCTTAGCTTTGATCTTTCTCTTCCTCTTGGTTGCTGGCTGAACCTATAGCACCTAAGACCCTCCCCAGTGGGCAGCACTCACTCTTTCAGGGTGTAAACAGCCAGCAGCAATCTGTTGTAAATAATCTGTAAAAAGACAACTACAGTCAAAAATGCTGTGTCTCTCAGGGGTTGGTGGTGAGATGGAGATACATTATACTACATATCTTCCAAAGACAAGACAAGCAGCAGAGACTTGGGAGGAGTTTTCTGAAACACCAAGACAGAGAAGAATGTGTTCCTTTGGATGCCTAATTCTCATTTGCACGAAAACCAGTTTTACTCAAGATTTTACCCTGGCTACTCTGCTCTGGAAACAACAACAACAACAACAAAAACAAAAACAGTGCAGTTTGGCTCTTGGGAATACAAGACAGACAGGGCTACGTTTTATGCTGTTGAATGAGTCCTGAGTTTGAATCTTGCCTCTGCCGATAACCAGCTATAAAGTCTAAAGTTATTATAAAAATGCCTTCCTCGGTTACTTCTCTGCAATTCCCCCTCCCCTCTGAGGACTGCAGGATAAAGATAGACCGGGCACACACCCGTCCATGTTGTTTCAGGGTTATTTCCCCTTTTTACAGTGTTTTAGTTTCTTTTCATGTGTACTCAAGGCGCTAAGGTTGGCTCCACAAGTCCTGGAGAAAAACGATCTGAGACATGAGTTCACAAGAAGCACGTTAGGGCCTCAGTCTCCTGCTGTTTTGCGCCTTCTGTGTGGATGGACCTGCGCTTACAGGTTGACGTCCAGAAAGACAGCGTGCACTGCCTTCCAATCTCAGGCATAGAGAGGCTGTACATGAGGTCAGGGTGGCCATAGGATCCCTGCACGTGTCACGCTGTCATCGGCTCCACTGGGTTGACAGGAAGATTGGGGTTGCTGAAGTGAACCCCTACTTCTCATTAGGCTAGCAGCCTTTGCAGAGACTAGAAGTCATTATCAAACAGGACCCTCTCATTAAGTAGAGGGCACCCCTAAGAGCAACTCATCACACATGGGTGGTTTATCCGTTTTCATGGGGCAACTTACAAGAGCAAATGAATTATAAGCCATTTGCAGTTGGGCTCAGTGTCTGGATTACGTGTTCCCAAGGTCCAGGGTGGCATCCGGCGTCACTGCTCACACTCTTGGAGCTCCATGTCTTTGACAAGCCAGTCTCTCCTGGGTGAATGGCTTGTATTCATCCAGTCATTCAACTGGATTGAACGAGAATAACTCCTGAACTCCAAGGAGGGTCCTTAACTGGCAGCCCCCAGGCTCTGCCCTGCTGGGCACACATGGATGTGAGCATTCACAGACAAGCTAGCGACTGAAAGTGGTAACTAGACTACCCTGAGAAAATGCTGGTCAATGGAGTAGAAAAGTCCACTATTTGCATCAGCACAATAATACACAGGCACACAAGATTTTCAGTTCCTCAAACCCCAGAAGTGGTCAAATGGCACTGTGTGAAGTCTGAAGTCCTGCTATACATATATATGTACGGGCAGATTGGAAAAAAGTATAGTAAAATCCCCTCTTGTGTGTAGCGAACTCTGCATATTTCTCCCTAATTAGGGAAGGCTGCTGCTGCCTCCGCTCCTTTTCTCTCCCTTCATTTTCTTCCTTGCCTCCTTTTCTTTCCCGTTCCTTCCCTCCCCTGCCTTTCCCTAGCCCCCTTTCTCTTCCATTCTCTTTGATTTCAGGTTTATAATCAACTCCACTATGAAACCATAGCTTTAAAATCCAGCAAGGTGGAGCAGCAGGTAAGGACGCTGGCTGCTGCCAAGCCTAATGACTGGAGTTTCTTCCCCGCCCGGAACCCACACGGTAGAAGGGAAGAAGTGATTCTTACAGGTTGTCTGTCCTCTGACCTCCACACATGGGCCACAGCACAGGCAGGCCTCTGCTTCCCACGTCCCCAACACAAAAAAGAGAATGGGAAAAAAACTCAGTGAGGCCCAAGGCTACACGATTTGACTTCCGGCATCCTGAATGCAGACCAATCCCTCCTTTTGTTCATCCACTCTCCCCAAACTTTCAAATGCCGACTTCTTATACAACTCTGAAGTTCTGTGCATCTCTATTACACAGAACACTAGCATTCATTAGGGCAGCGAAGGAAACCTGTGGTTGACCTCTCCTTTCTCAACTGTGGTTTGACTGTTCTCGGCAAAGCTTCCCTCCTCCTCCTCCTCTGTCCCTTTCCTCCAGTTGGAAATATAGAACAGGAAAGAAGTGGCCTGGCAGAGATTTGAACTTGTGACTCAAGGCACTGATTTCATGCAAGAGATGATCTTTGGGCTCAGCAGGTGAAAGCCCTCGGTTTTGGCCTCACAGCTCCTGCTGTTTCTTCTGGCACAGGATGAGGGTTCCTGTCATTTATTTATCTACAAGGCTAGCAGAATCCCGGCCTGTCATAATGGTAAATAAAACGTGTTAGAGCGCCTATGGAGAAGATAGGAGCAATTACAACTGCTTAAAACAGTATTAAAATATACTTAAGCAGAGGTTTGCCACGTAAACACACAATTAAAGCAGGAATTTGTGATGGATGCAAGGGTTTGACGGTCCCAGACATACTGTTTACTGGGGTAGTTAGCAGATGGATAAGTCAACTGATCCCAGATGTGCGGCTTGTAAATAAGAACTCACATCTTACTGCTGATGTATGCCTGCAAGTAGCAACAAATTACTTTCTGTTTAACTCTTACCTATTGGATGCAGAGCTATGTAACACTCACTGGCTTTTTTTTTTTTTTTTTTTTTTTTAAGTAAAAGAGTTTTTAATGAACATCCTCATTCAAAAGTGGTGACTAAACATCTAGGAAAAAGAACTTTTTTGTGTAAGTCACCTTAAAAGAACAGGCTTAGGTAGAGGTTCACTTTTTTTCTTTTAAGCTCAGATATCTAAGCCTTCTGTCCCCAGCCACAGTGTTCAGATATTTGCAGCCAATTAATTCTTAGGAAATCAAATCTGAACTGAATTAATTTTTCCTTTTAGGGCACACGAAGCAACTTTTAGGTAAGGAGAAAAAGAAAATGAAAACAGCTTTTGTTGCACATAATTCATACAACTAATGAAAAGCGTGATATCACTGTCCTTTCGAATAAAACAATAACAAAACATGAAGCCACAGCACGGCGCTGTATTGTTGTATTTGCTGTTTAAATAATTTAGTTGCAAAAAAATCTGAAGGCTGCTTTAGCTGTAATTAATTATTCATTAATGACATGCTAATTGCACAATACCTTTGAATATTTAACAAAATGCAAAAAGCCAGGCTCTGAAGTTATGTTTTAGTGCAAGGGAGGAGGAAAAATCCTTTAGTCTATCAGTGTATGGGGGGGGGGGCAACAAAAAGAGGCGTTCTTTTAGATGTGAGGTAGAGTAGTAGTAGTGGCCTACTTTCCATTCGCCCTCCCAGTCACCCTTTGTGCCATAGAATATAATGTCCTTATCCAGACCTAACAATTGACAGGGTGGTAAATCCTTTGACTTTTGTCCAAATGATTTCTCTACAAAAATGGGTTAATTATCGCCTTTCCCTAGCTTTTTGACTAACAAAAGGCCCTGGATCCCTTTTTTCTTTTCTTTCCTATTTACTGTAAGGAGCCCTTTGAAATGTGATAGTTTAATCAGCAACACCTTCTGCAAGAGGGATACTGAGAAGCCAGCCTGGCTCAGCCTGGAGCTCAGGTTCCTGTGTGAACATTACCACGGTTAGAAGATATGACCTTCATTATACCAAAGCCATCCTGGACTTTCAGGATGA
The DNA here is from genome assembly GCA_902168425.1 of Peromyscus attwateri. Lineage (NCBI taxonomy): Eukaryota > Metazoa > Chordata > Mammalia > Rodentia > Cricetidae > Peromyscus > Peromyscus attwateri. The sequence goes on from CABHPP010129363.1 coordinate 15,530, forward strand.
AAAAAAAAAACCAAAAACCTCCTGAGTGCTCCAGAGTGGACTTCGTTTGTCTCTTCCAATAGAGGCTGGCGGGGTTTTTAAACAGTGTCTTTTAGTGGGCAGACATGTTGAACTGGCTTAGTCATGTTTCATTAATTCCCTCCAAGACCTGGTGTTTGCATCTTGCTGCACTCTGTCTGTTTGGAAGCTTCAAAGCGCTTCTGTGTGTCTGATCTGCAAGCCAGGCATAGTCTTGGTAGTGGCTAAGCAGAGAAAAAGACACCCCCACACCACCTTCTTTTTTGTCATTATCTTCATCTTGGTTCAAACCAGAGCATCACCAGCCCCTGATTTAGCATAAGGCAGTGAACTGTGCGGCAGCTTGTGGTTGAAATCTGTTTCATGCACTAGGGCCTACTTAGTCATACTTTGCATTTCACTCCCATTACTATTAATGGCATTTAGGAATGCACATTGGCGGGAAGAAGACCCCACTGAAACTGTACATTATGAGATGGGGAATTAGCATACTCCATGTCTGGTCCGTGATGGATTTTACTGTGGCCTGGAAATACTTAGCAATTACGTGAGAAATCACCATTATGAACATGGACCTGCCAGAAACCAAACCAAACCAAACCAAACCAAACCAAACCCTGAGTGGATTAAAGCAAGAGGAGTGTTGCCTAAAGTTGGCACCAAATTCCCTCTTTTGCCGTTATAGTCTGTCATTTGGGAAATGTTCCTTCTGCTCGTAGCTGTTGTTCAACAGGGCAGTGTAAAAATACAGTGCCTGTGTAATAAATGAACGACACGAAGGCGGACCCAGCCAAAAGTGTGTCGGTGTCACAAGTGTATTTATAGTCAATTTGGGAAGTCACAGCTTGCTAAGTGAAAAGTGAAATGATGCAAAAGTCTGGTCTAACCCGGCAATATATGAGTCAAAGCCACACACTGGGGTCAGCTGACTGATGCATTTTCTTGACTTAAAGTTCCTTCTAAGTTTGAATTAATATTTTAGAATTGGGAGATTTGTATTAATATCCAACGTCCATCTTCTCTAGAAACATCAGAAGGTCTAAAACCCGAGGCTGCCATTCTAACCGGGCAGCGACCGGCAGGTGCTAGGTACCTGGGCTTTACTCTCCAGCTGGGCCCTTCACCTGCTTGGTGCCTGTAATTGGGAGATGGGAATTTGAGGTACAAGTGTGTGTGAGTAATCTGAGAAGGCTGCCTTGTGGACAAACTCCACCCAATGAACCCACACACGTCCATGGTATTGAGCATGGCAAGATTTCAGATGCTTCCTGTCACTCTTCCTTCCTCAGACTTAAAGATGTCACCTATAGGTGTCATCTCTCAGACACACACACACACACACACATTTCTCTTGCTTCTGCATGATTCTCAGATTAGTGCCAATTTCATCATTATGACTTATTGTGATTCTTTGTAGATCTCAAAATCATGCTTATTCTGACCTTGCTGTGGGCAAGACACTGGGCACTTTCCACAGGAATCAAGGAATGAGTACCTTTTTTTTTTTTTTTTTTTTTTGGCTCCATCAAGACGGGACTCATTAGCAGTCAGTGGAAAGCACTAGTGTGATAGGAGAATGTCTGTGTGAGTGAAATTTTGTTGAGAAATATCAATATGGAGAATTACCAGTTTTCATTGACTCCTGGCTCTGGGCTTTCAACTTTTTCTGCTTACCTCTCATTGGAAATTCTCACTAAGGATGAATAAATGATGTTGAGACATAGAACCATGCTTCCTCTGCTGTCCTGAGGTGAATGACATCTAGGGGAAGTGGGCAGGAATTCCAAGAGAAACCAATTTCGTGAGTCTTAATTAGAGACCTTCTGGCCAGGAAATCAAAAAGCATCAGCAATCCATTTCTCCTTTGCCTACACCCTGTGGAAGCTAGCCTGGAACTTTCCATGTTCCTTCACAGTCTTAGGGAAGCATCTGGGATCAGGCACCACCATGCACCCCTGGGAATTGCTTAAAAGTGATAACAATGAACAACTTGAATCTCTCAAGTGGAAAGTGCTGCCGTAGGGGAGAGTAGGTTACAGACAGCTGAACACAAGAACGCTTTCTTCTTCCTTCAGATTTGGATTACAGTGGAGACAGAGGTTTCCAGGAATGGATCTGTTCTCCCAATCTACAGTGGGGCTGAATGCCTAACCTGTGAGAAGTAGAATGTGGGATTCTTGGATCAGGGTCGGGAGAATGTGTGTGATTTAGGATCTGTTCTCAGATTGGACAGCCAGTCAAGATAGTGGATGTTTGCTTTTTTTTGGGGGGGGGGGGGGTAGGAAATTGCTTGGGGTGATGAGCTGTTTTGGAAAAATGCTTCAATATAGTCCTCTGCTGGTAATCTGTCCTTCTTCCTGATGACAGTGTTTCATAAGAGCAAGAGTGGTGAGTGGGTTTGCAGCAGAGAATGAAGGTCATAGAAGACCTGAATCTGCTCAAGAAGCTTTTGTGAGTTGATAAGGGGCAGGTGATTGTAGATGAGGCCTTTAGCAGCCATCAGTATAAAGAATAAGTCCAGGAGTCCTGTCTGATGCTAAGGACAGTAGGAGAGGGTATATGAGAAACGATGTAAGTTAGCATTCTTCTGTCCCCACGGAAGAAAGTCACAGATGACTGATATAAAAGTGTGTGTGTGTGTGTGTGTGTGTGTGTGTGTGTGTAGCCCATTGGCATTTCTGGAAGAGGCCCCATGACTGACTCCTGTTGCAAATGTGCCTTTTACCATGGCAAGGTGATAAAATGCCACGACCCAGTGCCAGAGTACAATTAAGGGCCTGTGGGATACAGCAGGCAGCCACTCCACACTTGAGAGTTTTCATTGTGTAATTAAAATGAGAAGAGGGGCGGGAGGCAGGGCATACAGTGGGAGAAGAAGCGTTGGCTGAGGCATATTCAGACATGACATTTGCTGATGTCGATAACCATCATGAGCTTGGCTTCTCTGCCCATGAAGACAAGAATGTCACATGTCAGTCAAAGGCAGAGCTGCTTAGCAGGGCTGGAGGGTGAAGCGCACAATGGAGGGGTCTGTTTGGCTCACAGTGGCCCCACCTTGGGCTTTAATTGTGTTTTCTTTGTGTCAGTGGCGTCTGAGTCCAGATTTCTGATGAGAACTGATGAATTCAGAAAGATAGCAGCCAGTGTGAAATGTGCTCGGCCCTTTCAAGCCCGGATTCTAGGCCATGCATAATCCCAGTGGAGTGGCTAAAAATAACACACCTGAGAAACAGTCTCAGGAAGCCTTATTTCTAAGAACCATTTTAGGCAGTTTGGGCCCTTACGGAGTACACTTGTTTAATACCCCTGTCACGGTGGCGTACACCTCCTTCAGCCATCCCCGTGTAGACCCCTCCACCAGGGCCTTTGTTTTTCTATTTATATGTCTAAGTAAACCTGCCTCCTTGTCCTTCCGCTAGGCAGAAGCTGCTGCTGTTGGCCTGCCCTCGGGCCTCTCCTGACATCACACAGGCAAAACAGTTGTGTGAGAAGATTCCAGATCACCCCGAGCAAAGAAGGGAAGGTCTTCCTTTTCCAGTCCCTGAGAATGTAGATGTTTTGACACCTTCCTAATCCCATGCACAGGAAAAAGCTGAATTGTGTGTTCCCGGGACTGGATGCCACTTTGGGTCCCTGGCCAGTTCTTAGGAAGCACACTCACCCTCTAGGAATGGAGGATTTGTGTTTTAAAGGAGCCTTAGAAGTTCTTTAGAATATGTTACTTTTTAAAAAACATCACAGTTCTGGGAACCACTCTGCCAAAAACTAGAGTGCTTGACGATCAAAGCGAGCTGGGTTTTGCTTCCGTTAGCATGGATGCTTTAATTAATCACGGATTCAGGTTAACGACTCCACGTCCATGTCTGCACTCTTCCCCCATTTCTACACAGAGAGGAAATAATTTTTCACCCAAGTTATTTTATCTTATTTATTTTTAAGGCATCTATTCATGCTTGTGTTGGGTATGTGTGTTTACTAGTGTATGCACATGTGTGTACACGTGGAGGCCTGAGGTTGATGCTAGGTGTCTCTACTAAACTGTTCTCCACTCTTATTTTCTGACACAGGGACTCCCCCTGAATGTGAAGCTCAATGATTCAGCTAGGCTGACTAGCCCATGAGTTTCAGGGATCCGTCTAGCCTGGCTAGCCCATGAGTTTCAGGGATCCGTCTAGCCTGGCTAGCCCATGAGTTTCAGGGATCCGTCTAGGCTGGCTAGCCCGTGAGTTTCAGGGATCTGCCTGTCTCCACCCTTCCTTCCCTCAGGACTGTGGTTATTATCTGGCTTTTGACACAGGTTCTGGGGATCTGAACTCAGGTCCTCATGCTTGCAGGGTAGACTTTTTACTAACTGACCCGTCCCCATTTATTTATTTCCTTATTTACTTAGGGTTTTTTTTTTTTTTTGAGATAAAGTCTCCCTTAAGCCTCAATTGGTCTTGAACTGACCATGTAGCCAATCATGACCTAGAACTCCCGATCCCCATGTCTCTTCCTCTGAAGGGTTGGTGTGACAGATGTGCACCCCCACGATTGGTTTTCATCCAGTTCTTTACTCTCAGAACTTTGCTCTGCCTTCATTATTCCCCTCTTTTAAATTTCTGTTGGCTGCTCCCTCTGTGTCCTTCACAAACTGCGGAGCTGTAGATCACCATGGCAAAGGTTAATAATGGATGAATTTCCGAAAGTTTTCTTTCTCGCTCACAAAGATCGCTGACTAATGGCTGCCCGTGGTGTTCTCTGGGAAGTGCCAGAAGTCAGAGTCTGGGTTTCCTGAAATGAATGTGATGATAGAGACAGAGGCCCATGCGTTCTCCATTCAGGAGGGAGGAGGGGTGCTGGTGAGCATCTGGAACTTTCTACTGTTGATTTCTTGAGATCATGTTTTCCTATAGCTCATGAGAGAAATGACTTCAGAGACTTGGTTGACATAACATACAGTAGCTGTGTTGTATGGACTATTCTAGGGCCATTCCTGGACCTCGTCAACTCTCCCTTTCTGTTTCCCACTTCATCTGAGGTGTTTTGGGTGGTTCAAAGATGCTTGTTCTTGGAACAGACTTAGGACAAGGACACTCCACGGCCTCTCCTGGGACAAGACACCAGGTTGTTCTGGTAAGAGGTCTGTAATGTAGGGACTGTGAGCGAACTGTCCTGTTTACAAGCTTTGCTGGAGAGATTCGGAACCCACTAGGGATGTGTCTTACCACCCAGTTCACAGCTAGAATTAACTACTTATTTCTCTGATGACTTCCTAGCTGTCTGCCTAATTAGACTGTAAGCCACTGACGAGTGCTGGTTCCTGACTCTTCAACACTGTGCCCTCTGAATCTGGTACAGTGCCTCACACATGGTTCGAGTCTGTAAAAACTTGTTAAGCAGCAAGTAAATGGACATCAAGACTCTTCTAGCCCCTTGAAGTTACTCATGAAGGTTCCCCAAAGGCTATCTAGTCAGAGTGATGACTGGTCTGTGTGTCATTCTGGCCCCTCTGTGCATTAATGTGACCCCTTGAAAGACAAGGGATTCAGTTTGTCAGCTGCCTGCTCTGTATTCGTCCTTGAGTCACAATTCCTCTTTCCAGTCAGCTTTCTGAACAGTCTGTTCTCTCTCTTCCCCCCTCTCCCTCCCACCCTTTCTCTCTATGCCTCCCTCCATCCTTTTCCCTCTTCTTGCCTCTTTGAGAATGTTCTTGTAAAGACCCTTTGTTTTCATTGCTGTTTCCACCGTTCCCACCTGGAGGCCGGTACCGCTGTCTCTACGTCATCATGGTAACGTCATAGAGGCCCTCACAGTATTTCTCCCTTGCAGTTATTAGCTGGATCCCTAGTTCCTTGTATTTGAATAACCTCTGTTAGGAACTCCTCCTGGTAACTGGGAGTCTAGGCAAACCTTCCCAATCCCAGGAATTCTGGGTGACAATTCTCATGCATTGGGAACTCACTATGTGCTCAGTACTGCCCTGCCTTTTCTGTCCTGTCCCCTGACTGTTGCTCTTACCCTTCCTTCCAAATAAAATCACTAGACACTGAAATATTTTATAGCAGGACATTTATAAAACTGGCCTCTGGTAAGCTTTAGGACCTATAACACATAAAACCATCAACTAGATGTCAAGGGCCCTTCTTCTGTGATCCAATACCTGTGTGAAAGTAAAAGTTCTATCACTGGTTGGTCATGCAATCTTATGCAAGTCCCAGATTTGAACTGTCTACCCTTAAATATTTGGATCTAACCTCTCATATTAACATGTTTCCTAAAAGGTATGTGTTTAGAATGACTCTCTGACTCACAACAAACAAAAAGCCATTCAACAGGTGCCCCATATTCAGCCTTTTTATTTTCTGTCCACCCCAGAACAGCCAGTTGCCGTCAATAACTGATGTGTGTTCATTTCTTTCTTTTCTTTTCTTTTTTTTTGAGACAAGGTTTCTCCGTGTAGCCCTGGCTGTCCTGGAACTTGCTTTGTAGACCAGGCTGGCCTCGAACTCAGAGAGATTCACCTTCCTTTGCCTCCCAAGTGCTGGGATTAAAGGCCTGCACCACCACCACCCAGCCATTCTGTCTTTCTTGAAGGTAGTAGCTTAACCTTGTGATCTTCAAGGTGGTTGACATTTTCAATTAAGCTCTGCTCAGTTAGACAAGACTTCTCACTAAAGCTGAAAGGAGTTATCTCCTACCCACATGTTACACAGATAATAATTATAAGTAATATTGAGACTCCATCCTTACGTAGCCATCTTTACAGCTGGAGTGTTTTAGTTCAGGGAAGCGTCCTCCTGTGTGTTCACTTCCTCTTGAAGTTACTCCCCAGTTGGCCAGTAGGGGTCAGAAGACTAGCTTTCATCTCCTGCTTTTTTAAAAGGCTGGAGCGGGAGTAACTTTTACCAACATCCTGTCTTCTTTGTCCCTCCAAAAATGTTCCCAGGAACATAGCAACCAAATACCAAGGCAAAACGAGCCTGAAGTCGGACAACAAGCATAGTTAAAAATCTCAGCGTCACCATTTGCTAACTCTCTGGCCTCAGAGGAGGTCTCTTCTTTCCTCTCAAGCTTCTTGATCCCTCTACACTGGTTTAATACCTTCAGAGCATTGGAGATTTAAAAAAAAGTATTTAAATAGCTTAACTTTGTAGCTTTGTAGATGGCAGTAGATGCTATTGCAGTTCGAGCGACTTCCTAGCCTTGTCCCTGTCCAGATATGACAAATCTTCCCCTTTGGCTTTGGCAGGTATGTGGACTGAAAAACCATCATGGGCATAGTCTCCATGTTGTTTGTGCCTCTCCCAGGCAAAGCATTTTGCAGGTGTGGTTGCCGCTTCACCGCTCTTAGGGTGGTTGCCTTGTGGTTCTCTTAACAGCCAAGGCTACAGCTAGTGATTCTGCTGAATAGAAATGGGAGCAAGGGGGATTCTCCCAGAATACACCAGGGCAAGGTCAGGTGCTACAGCTACCTGCCAGGTAAAGGAAGCCCCTACCTTCCCAAGGAGCTGCTCTTGGAAAGAGGCTGGGAAAGCACCTGGGCAATGTCCTTAAGGAAGAGGGGACATGAGCATATGAGATTATTCCATGAGACAACATCAGGATTCTGAATGAGAGCATTCACATTCTATCTACCACATAGGGCTCTCATTAGATTGGTATTATTCCTGTACGGGATCCTGTGCTCTGTAGATCTGAACATGTAAGGACAGATGTCCACCATGGCAGTTGGTTAGATTATGTCTGAGGAGGACCACTACTTCACAATAAGGTCTTCCCATCGGGATAGCAAGCCTGAGCGATCTGCCATGAGTCCCAACTAATCACAGATTGGCTGTTTAAACAGAAGAGTGTGTTTCTTCCTCTGCTCACTTGTAAATTGTAATGCAAACAGTTGCTTTCCACCACATCACATCGGAGGAAAGTCTGATTATGGCACTTTGTTAATGGATATAATTAAGGTGTGCACCTCATGTTCAGCATATGTAGCTTCTCCATAATTCAGTTTTAGTTTTGTTTCAATATGGAGCTGGGATGCTGGAGGCTTTTAGCTTCCTTACCAGTGTGGTCCCTGGGTATGATCCACTCGTTCTCTGGTCATCATCCCCACACACTCTAAGAGCTCTCTTCCCCTGGTTCTGCTGGAAACTTCTGTCCTCCCCAGTGGTTTCCCTGACATGTGGCTGTGTCTCCTGATACTGCTTTCGGTTGTGTTGGGGAGCACTGAGTATTTATGTTTGTTGTCTCTTTCCAGTTAGTCTGTAAAACTTTGTGGATTAGTTTCTAGTTCACTTCTGTGTTTTGTGAAACCTCAGGCCCTTGTCTTGCACACGGTGAATACTTGAATGTATATAAGGTGCGTGAGACACTCTAAGGACCCCATTTATGGTGCAACTTCTGAGATCAGTTATATAATGAACCTTATGGACCAGGCCCCAAAGTTGCAGCTGGAAATAAATGGATGACTTCTGGTCTTCTGTAGACTGGATGGGAAGTGGGACAGGCAAACTTCTTATTCAGGGATCCGACACTTACATCCAGGATGCTGGGGATACCGGTTGGAAAGACCCTAGTCCCATCTTCAACACACAGAGATAGAGTGCCTAAAGTTGATACTCAAGGCAAGGTCCTGAAAGAAGAGGAGGTTTGGAAAGTTATTGACTAAAGATGTTGGAACAGTACCTCTCAGTGTGATAACAGTAGGAGGCGAGGACTTTGGGAGGTAAATAGGCTTACAGGAGGTGATGAGGGCGATATCCTCATCATGGAGTTATTGGGTTTATAAGAGGAAGTCAGACCACAGCTTGCTCGCTGGCTCTATGAGGATGCAGCATGGAGGCATCCATCTGCAAACCAGTAGAGAACCCCCACCAGAACTGGACTCTGTTGGAGATTTGAGCTGAAACCTCCAGTCTCTAAAGCTTGGCAACTTCTGTTATCTGTCAGCCATCCAGGCTCTAGAATTGTGTATTTCATTATGGCAGCTGGAGAAGACAGATGGTGCTAACGACAGGGGCAGCATGCCTGTGTTTGGGACCAAAGAGCAGCAAAGCCCTGTCCTGGAGGAGAAGGAAAACGCTCATTTACCACCCCTAAATAGCTTATCTGGCTGAGTGTGCAGGAAGTGATGAGAAGGATGACATGTGACATCTCATGGGTTGTCACGACCCTGGAAGACACTCAGATCTGTGTTAGGATGCTGGACCCATTTCCATGAGAGTAAAATAGAGCTAGCTGTCTTGTTACACCACAGGATGTATTAAGATGTCAGGATTTGATATCGCCTGGGACAGGGTCTCATGGCAAAGAAAAGCGTCAAACAAAACAAAAGCACCCCAACTTCAGGAGCGAAGAGCAAGGCACTAGAGTCAGGACTAACACCCGCTTCAAGGCTGTATGCAGCCTTACCGTTTGAGCATCCCAGGCCCACAATGGGGCATTATTCCCAGGGCCCTGACTGGCAGCAAGGAGCCCTGGAGGGTCCCTTGAAGTGAAAAGGAATGTTTCTTGAGTGGCATATTGAGAAAGCACAATGGCTGGGAGCTTCTAGGGGCAAAGCTTTAGGCTCTCACTGGTGGGTACCTGATGAAATACATCACAATGTGTCATTGAAGTGTGGAGCCTCACAGCCCCGTGGGGTCACCTGTCCCTCCCCCTGTTCAGGCAGATCATTCCTCACACTCTCTTTCTCAGCGTTTGGACCAGTGGCTTTGTGCACCTCAAGCGATGGGGCTTCTTCCACCTGCTCCCTTGGGAAGCCATTCCGCACTCAAATAGAGCCAGCTCCTAAGCAGGCTGTCCTGATATCCAGCCCAAGTTTTCCTTTCTGTAATTACATCCCATGCCTCTCTGCTCTACCCCTTTGCGTGACCCCGAACAATTCTTTCCCTTCATCGGTGTGCCTGCACCCTTGCTTGGGGAGTGTATTTGATCCTCCGCTCTTTTGTCGCGTTCTAGCCTTGCTTATTCCTGGCTTGTGCTGCGGGAGCCCTTATGAGCAGCTCCTGCTGCTCTCCGCTTTAATCCTCGTGGCTCCCCTGCTTTGATTTCTGTCCAATTTGCCTATTTCTTTCAGGGGTACTGAAGAGCCCAGAATGAACCCTAGGCTTCCTCACTATATTATTTATTAATCTTTTATATGGAAGATCTTCTCAATGATGATAAAGCAGGTTGGCTGGAAAATAAAAATCCCTTTGAAAGACCGAGTTGATGTGAACTCCTGTGATCAGGACTCTGGGCACTTCAGAGAGAAATGAGTTTGCAGTCCCACCACCCAGCCCTCTGATATCCAGGCAGCTGTACTTCCTTGTACTGTGGAGGGCAGAGGAGGCTGGGATTTAGGGCACAGATGGATCACAGTGGCCCTCCCCAGTCAGTCTCTCTCACCCAGCCTGTTCCCCAAGGCCAGACTCTGGGTTGCCCCTCAACAACCCTTTGACTCCTCCTCCTCCTCCTCCTCCTCCTCCTCCTCCTCCTCCTCCACAGTTGGTGTAACTGGATGGGAACGCTCTGACCTCTCTCTGAATCAGCTTGGTATTTTCGCCCCACTTGTTTCTATGGCACTTCCTTTTCTCTGTTTTATTCATATACCCCTTAGTAAGCTTCAGGTAGAACCTACCCTGGTGACAATATTCTACTGGGGGAAAGGAACCATCGTAATTAAAATCACAAGACAGAGAGTTCTGGCTGGCTTGGAGTTTCCAGTCTGAAGGAGGAGGGACAGCAGATGGACATGGGAATGCAAGTGTGCTGAATGATGGGGGGGGGAGGGGCGTGAAGAAAGAGTAAATTGGAGTCCATATGCATTCCCATTGTGCACTGTGAGCTTGAGAATGTAGGATTGCCAGGCATGGTGGTGCACGCCTTAGGGGGCAGAGGCAGGCATATCTCTGTGAGTGCCAGGTCAGCTTGGTCTACACAAGGAGTTCCAGGTTAGCTGGAGCTACAGTGAAACCTTATCTTGGGATCATTTTTAACAGAGTTGATTTAAGGGACTGTCCACATAGATCAGTAGACAGGAGAAACCAAGACCAAGGCAAGAAACATGGTTATCAAGGCATCAGGTCAAAGGCAATCTTTTCTTATAACCCACATCACCTTCACTGTTTAGTATTCACAGAAAGCAAGAATGGAATTAGCAACATGTTTTGTAGTGGGGGTGCACACAGACACGTGCTACTCTATATATGACATTAGGAAGAGGTTGGAGAACCAAGGCTCTCATTTATCATGTAAGAGAACCAGTGTATGTATGGGGGGGGGGTCCTGGGGATTGAGCCCAAGGTCTCACACACTTGGAAAAGTGTTCTCTGACTAAGATACAAGCCAAGTGTAGAACTACCGAGGGCAGATACCTCAGAGAATGGTTGTCCAGAGCAAAGAGCGCCGCATAATAATGAACATGATCGTATCTGGAAAACCTCTGGGCATTTGGGCAACTTTCAGTATCATTTGGGCATGGTTTTGCTTGGGCATTTTACTCAGCATGTGCCTAGGTGATCATTTTGTTTGTTTAAATGAATGCACGGCCACCACTTCGCACGTATTTTGTGTTCTTGAGAGCCTGAAACATATTCTTTTGCATAAACGGTGTCCAGCTAAGAGGATGATCTCAGTGATGAGACCTGTGGACATTTTCAACAGTCACTAAAGGGAAGGACATAATCTTGATTTTTTTTCATGTAACTGCAGGGATTCAGGTGTGTGTGTGTGTGTGTGTGTGTGTGTGTGTGTGCAGCAAAAGCCTGCCTGTAGCATATTCAGACAGTTCTGCCAGCTGGTTTACCCTGGGTTTTCATAGTCTTAGCTGAGAGTGGGACAGAAACACCTGTGCCCATGACTCCAGCAAGGTCCACTGGGCAAGCTGGGGGAGGGGGCATTCTCACGCTTCAGCAGGCACATTTGGGTCAAATATCTTGCCTGTGCCCTCAGCACCTTGGTGCCTGCGGGCTGTGTTTCTGGGGCTCACCTTAAGTGAGTGTACCCTCAGGACACAGCCTCTGAGCAGTTACGGCATGTACTCATCCTCTAGCAAATCCTTCCTTCTTGAGCAGGGCATCAAGGGAGGGGCAAGGAGCTGGCCCATTCCTTTATGGAAATAAATACTAGTTTCAGTTTCCTTTTCATTTTTAAAAAATTTATTTATTATTACCGTGTGTGTGTGTGTGTGTGTGTGTGTGTGTGTGTGTGTGTGTGTGAGCGTTTTCCAAGAGAGAGGACAAGAGGTTGAGTGGGTGAGTGGGTTGAGGGAGGATCTGGGAGGAATCAATTAAAACATATTGTATGAAATTCCCCCCCAAATAAATAACATGTAAAACGTATAGAGTAGCTGCTAACCTTAGATTCTGTAAGCAGCCAGCATTGGCTGCTTCCTGGCTCCTCCTCTGTCACACAGGGATGATAATGTCTCCCTCGTAGATTGTCGCACACAGAGTTATATACAGAGAGCATTAAGCCCAGTGCCAGGCTGCACATTTGTGCAAAGGCATGTAGTCAACACTAGGTGGGTGCTAAGCCTTGAGTGACACACCTCACGAACTGTCTCATTAGATCTTCACAACAGCCTACTCACACCATGGTGGTTATTTGACTAAATGACTCACAGGGCTCTAACTCAAGTTTGATGCTATTGACCACGTAGGGGCCTGTCTGGGAGTTGGCATTTGAATGGCTTCTTGGAACTATGGAAAACTTTGAACTTCATAGTTGGGCAAAGAGTGAGGGAAAGGTTACTTGTGTCCAGCATGAGGATGTGCTTTCCATAGTGGAAGTAGTTTCTACCTTCCCCTCACTGTTCAATGGTCTCCCCTTTATGTCTCCGTGAAGTATCATGCTGTGCAATCTTCCAGGCAGTTTTAAGAGCTCATGTCTAGCCACTGTGGAGTTGCTGCCCTCTGAGTGTGGTAGCATGTGCAAAATATACCATCCTACACTGGTGTTGCCGAGGCTGAGTGAATGAATGAGCTCATGAAAGAACAGCTCCACTCCTTAGATGTACATGACTCTGGAGTATGAGTCAGCCTCCAGAAACCATTCCAGACTGTCTGCATCCTCCTCCTCCTCCTCCTCCTCCTCCTCATTTCTTGGGAGTCATACCACACACACACACACACACACACACACACACACACACACACACACATTCATCTGCCCAACCCACATGAACATTCTCCTTTGCCTGTCTGCATTGGGTGTGGTGAGATCTTCATGACACCCTGCCTTACCATTTGAATGTGTTGTTTTCATCAGTGTGATAGACGCTGAGGGAAGGCAGGCTTTGTTTCGGTGTGATTTAGTAATATCAAATAAGAAGAGGGTCATGAAAATGTAGTGAGTACAGATTCTCCCTGTATGCAGACTTAAAGCAAAAGGAAACGTGGTGGCCATTAGAAGCTTGTAAAGGTGCCTTGTTCTTGGAGCTACGCAGACTCAATTTATTTGTTTAGGAGCGTTTATCTTCAAATACGACGTTAGGGCCCTACTCTTTGTGCTATGCTGTGTGAGGCTACTTAGCTTTTCCATACCCTTTGAGAGTTAAGAAAAGGAACCATCCGCTCAGGGAGGGTGAAGTCACTTGGTACAGGGACTCTTACAGGATTGTGACACCAGCCTGCGTCTATTCTAACCTCTATTTCTTCTCCCCATGGCTTTTCAAACAGGCAAATGAATCCACAAGTCCCTTGATGAGTGGTTTAAGTTTACTTAATTTACTCTCTTTCAGGGAAGAAAAGTATTAGTTTTCTCCGAGTCCCTCAAAAATCTATTTCTAGTAAGAATATGATTGGGGGCTGGTGAGATGGCTAAGCAGATAAAGGTGCTTGCTGCCAAGCCTGACGACCTGAGTCTGATCTCTAGGATGCTCATGGTGGAAGGAGAGACTTGTCTCTCTCTCTCTCTCTCTCTCTCTCTCTCTCTCTCTCTCTCTCTCTCTGTCTCTGTCTCTGTCTCTCTCTCTCTGTCTCTCTCTCCTACTCTCTCTTTCCCTCTCTCTGTCTCTCCCACCCTCTCTTTCTCTCTCTCTCTCCCTCTCTCTTTCTCTCTCTTCCTCCTTTCCTCCCTCCCTCCCTACCCCTCACACACACAGTAAGTAAAGAAATGAAAAGGAATATAATTGGGAAATGTTGGGCAAACAATGTATTGATTGTCCCATCCTCAGCTGACAAGGTAGCTTGTATTGTGTGTCTCTTCCCATGTCTTCATTTTTGTGGTAATTATCTTAGTCCTTCGGAGGGGTGATGGCTATCTTGAATGGTGTATTTCCACCACACAGTCCAACTTTTCCTCCTGTCTTCTTTTTTCGTAGAACGTATTTTCAAATATTCCTTTAGAAAAACATTCTCAGTGAAAAAGTTAAACTGCATGTCGAAACATTTTTATTTTGCGAAATTGAAATGTGTCGATAGACAGTTTCTCACTGATTAGGATAAAAACAAAATAGACGCCAAGGCCACACATGGCCTAAGCCCAAGATCAACCCATTTGCCTAACTGGAAAACAAAGATGGCTCAGGAAATTCCAAAGGCCCTGAGGCCAGGGCATCCATCACTTTATAAAAGAAGCCACCTAAACATATAAGGGACATATCCACGCCTGAATGCCCCAGACTGGCCTGTGGAATGACTTGAGACTTCAAAGTTTTCCTCCATTCTTGTGTGAATCTTAAGGAGGCTTTCTACCGGTCAAGGTTACTTTGGCTGTGAAATATGGGGAGTGTCTTTTAAAGGCACGATCTGGGAGTGCCGTCCTGAGGGGCTTAGTAGTTCCTAGCCTCTCAGTAGTCTCAAAGCTCCATGTGCCTGAATAGTGATGAGCTTCATCTAGGAAAAATTGCCTGGATGGTGTTATAAATTATATAATGGTTATTAATTGTAATGTTACCATTGCATAATTAAACCACACTGTATCATTCCTAATAACATCTCAGAGCACCCTCCAAAAGATACATTGTTGGATTCTTTTTTACCTTTAGTATTTAAACATAATAGTTTAATGATGTATAAATATTAAAATCACCTTTCATCCCACCTTTCAGAGATAGTTACTATTCACACTTTGGAATCTTTTTTTGTCCCCTTTTTTGATGCATACACAAAAATGCATTAAATCTATGTGGACATGTTGAACATGTATATATATATATACACACACACACACACACATATATATATGTTTATATACAGACACACACACATAGATATATGTTTATACATATGAAGCCTAATGTCATATAATATTCTATCACGTGACTGCAGCATCATTTAGTAAACCAATCTGCAACGTCAGATGTTGAAGTTTTACATTTTCATCATGGTCCACCATGCTTTGATGAACATCTCTGATGTCTTTATGAACATTTCCTGGCAGCACACAGACAGAAACAAAGGATGTGAGTATGTTTAAACTTTTGATGCCCTGCTAAAGTGCTTTCCAGAGAAGCTATGCCAGCTCCAGCTCGCTCCACAGCCATTGTCTCATTCATAGAGTGCTCTTTGCGCTGTCCCTTCCGCATCTTCTCATGTGTGAACAGCTTTGCCATTTTGCCATTTTATTACAGATCTGCTAAAGTGAAGGTGGCAAAAAGTAAAAAAAAAAAAATATCCAGGAAGAGAGGCTGAAGTTTAGATTCCAGGCAGTAAACATAAATGGACAAATGCATCTGATTCTTCCCGGAGCATCCTCTCCTTATTTGTAAATGAGACACTGTTGTATCTAAAGAGGCCGACAACAATTCTCTGACTCCTGGAGCATTAGCTGCCCCTGAGCTTGTGTGTGTGTGTGTGTGTGTGTGTGTGTGTGTGTGTGTGAGAGAGAGAGAGAGAGAGAGAGAGAGAGAGAGAGAGAGAGAGAGAGAGA
>CABHPP010129363.1:31391-68454 GCA_902168425.1 Peromyscus attwateri
AGAGAGAGAGAGAGAGAGAGAGAGAGAGAGAGAGAGAGAGAGAGAGATGCATTAATGCACATGAATAGGAATTTTTGAACCTTTCCCTTTTGGTTATTACTTCTGAGCCACTGTAGTATTTAACCAGTATTTGTCCAGTTCCCCGATAAAATGTCAACCTCTTTCCCCATACTACAGGGTCAGTGAAATTGGGCTTCCCTGCAGGTAACTAGTTGAAACTTTCGAGTTTACTGCTTTCATCTAAATTTCCTGAGATGGCTTAGAGACTCCAGTAATAATTTTAATGGAGACAGTTTCTTGAGGACAACGGGAAGAATGTCGCAGGCCATCTCATCAAACCCCATCCCCAGGACCAAATAAGGGATACAGCGGGGAAGGAAAACCCTAATGCTTTTCATTCACAGTTGGGCCAGATATCTTGAGAAAGCCATCCACAAACCGGTTTTTCTGATCTATGGCTGGGGAGGTCGGTGAAGGAGCGTAGGTGTGTTCCCTATGCTGGAAGTTAGTAATCCCATTCTGAAGAATAGTAGGCCATAAAACCATTCCAAAGGAGCTCTTTCAGGAGCAGGCAGCTTTGTGGGAGGTTTTCACCTTTGGGTCAATCCAGGCGAGGGAGGACCCTGGCTCTATTAACTTGAATGAAGAGTTTGCTGGGCACAGCATTACCACTCACCGTGTCCACACTCAAATCCAAACAGGCTAGCATAGAAATGCTGCCCAACTTTTTAATTAGTGCCAGATATGAAAATATGCTATGAAATGAGTAGCCCCAGAAAAATCCAGAGAGACTATTTAGAATCTTGGAGGTATTAGACTTGGGCAGGCAGAAGGGAACACAAACGATTCCTACTCTGCCTCTGAGTTAGACTAAATTGCTCTCCTCAGTTGGTCCAGTCTGTAACACGAAAGCACTGTCCTTCTTTAGACATCTTAGAAATGTGAAAAGGCATTTTTTTTTTAATTCCTAGGGAAATTCACAAGATGCCCATTAATTTCCAAAATTGTGTTTGGGAGGCTGGAACTTTTTTAAAGGAAAAAAAAAATTCCTAACGTGTTCCATTCTATTGCAAGCCAGTTGCTGGGTTACTCAGTGGGGCACGTTCTGCTATAGAAGGGCCGATGCCCAGGTGCACTCCAGTGAGGTGAGTAGCCCCTCAACACTGGCAGAGAAAAAGACGCTGGTGTGAGTGCCCAGCTCAAAGGATGGTTTCCACCCCCAGACCATCGATTCCAGCTCTCCTTGATTAGTCATTTGAATGCACACTTTTGTTCTATTCCTGGCTGGCAGGGTCTGTTAATTACTAAACATGGTACACTAAACGGGGAAAAAAAAAAAAAAAAAAAAAAAAAGGAGAGCCTTGTTTGGTAAAGTTTTGTTTTAGGTCCAGTAATTTGAATTGGCAGCCAAAAGAGGGAAAATTGTAACAGATACACCTGACTAACTTGGATCTTGCGTTTCCAGCACTCAAAAGTACAATGCGTATGGTAATGAATTTTATCTATTACGAGGGAAAACAATCACCTTTGATGACATTATAGAGTAAACACATTTAACAGCATGCTGAATTGCTGAAGTATCATTTTCAACGACCTCATTAGTGTCACTTAATTAAAACTTCCTGCTCTTGACTTTGATGCCGGTACAGGCAAAAAACACAGGGGGAATTGAACAAACAACAAAAGAGGGTGGCGCTACGCCTTTTCTGGCGATAAATCACAGACGTTGCTAATGAAACCAAATTACGTACCTTTTTTCCCTGCAACTCCGATAAAATAATACGAAACGCGCAGCAACTTTGCATCAAACAAATTAATCAGCTGTCGGCCGATTTGCCTTTATAATAATCTTTTGTACTTATTGATCATTTAGAAGGGAGGGGGACTCTTGTTTCCATCTCCGTACACAAGCATTAGGTTGGTGGTAATTAAAGCCTTAGCTTCAGAAATGCCATAATAACCGTTAATTAGCAGGATGCTATTTTCAACATAATTTGCTAATTAGGCAGTGAACTGGTATAGTGTATATACCTAATTACGAAGGGTCCTGTGCTGTAGACACGTGTGACTGGGGTGTAAATGACACCATTATAGGGGTCCTCACAGATTTTTTAGAAAATACAGTTTGAACAGAGTGCTTGGTTCTTCAGGGACTTCTTGGTGTAGGGAATGCTATTACTCTTGGCTCTTTTGTGTGAGGCTTAGAGGGGAAAACATTGGATAGAGTCGTATTATTTCTTTTATCTTGACTGGGAAAAGGTGGGGCCATGGCTTCCAGAGAGGTATTGTCACAGCTACCTGATACAAAGGCTGATGATTTGGCCTTGAAGTTACTCATAATCCACCAGGAAAAACAAATGTTCTCCATTAGCCTGACACACAGCATTCATCTGTGAGTCAGAGTGCTGGGAACCTGTTCCTACAGGATGTCCTTCAGTACCTTAATTCGTCTGTCACACACCAGTATTCCGTAGCATGGGTCTTCTGCCTCTCTAGCCCCACACCTACACTTCTCTGCATGTTACAAAGTAATATTAGACTTTAAAAAACAAATGTTTATTTCTGTTTTTTTTATTTAAAAAAAAGTTTATTTTTCAACTTTCTTGGCCTAATGGGGGGGAAGAAAAAACCAACCTGATGAGATTTGCAGAATGTTACTGGGTTGGTAGAGTGCTTGCCTAGCAATGCATGAAGGCCTGGGTTCCATCCCCAGCATCACACGAACTAGGCTTAGTGGTACAAAGCTGGAATCCCAGCACTCCGAAGGCAGGAACATCAGAAGTTTCAAGCTAGACGCACCTACACTGTAGGTTCCAGGGTAGCCTGGACTATGTGAGACCCTCTCTCAAAGGCAAAACCAAACCAAACAGAACAACCTAAACACTGAAAAAAATGGAAGGAGTGGCATGACATGAAAAGCAGGAGTGAGCTCCCATACAGAAGTCTAAAAGCACATGCAGCATAGTAACATTTATGAGTTGAAATTTGGCTTTGTGGCAGGCTAAGCGGAGAGAAGTCATTTACAGATAGACAAACTAGCTTCCTGGGTCATAATAGCCGATTTCTTCTTAATGCTTTACCTTGTTTCAGATATTTCTTTATTCCCTTTAAACGAAATGAAAACTTAATTCAATAATAAATGAGCTTCAGAGCAGAACGGGAGTCACTTAACTTAGATCTTTTTGTAGAGGTTCCCACTTAAGCAGCTTGAAAGGCACTAAATCAGGCTGGAGAACGGACATCCCAATTTCATTGCTGTGCCATAGAGAGCTGAATTAATGGCCGTCTTTTTAGGATGTATGGATGCGCTTTCCAGCTGCCGAGCCTGACAGTGTTATAGCTCAATTAATGTGATTTTGATGTAATTGCAGATAGAGAACGTCATGCTGAAAAATTACATTTTTTTTTTACATAAGAATTACATTGTATCATCCTGATGTGGGTGGAGGGCTGGTTTTTAAAGCCCGTTGTAATATGTAAAGGAATTTTTCTTAATTTTGATGATGTTTCTCTAGGCGAAGGAGAGAATAATGAGCCAACTAGGCTATTTATTGAGCATATACTATGTGTGCTGCTGGTGTTCAGCACTTACGGGCTCAGCACATTACTCCAACATACCCTTTAATCTTTCCTGAATGTCAATCAGTCACTAGCATCATTCCCACTGCAGAGATGAGGAAAAGGAGTCTAGGAAATTAAACTAGTGAAAAGCATCCTAGGATTTGACACAATGTGTTTCTGACACCCAGAGATCTTAATTCATTGTCATGTATGTTGTGCCCATAAACGGTTGTCTTTGGCTGCCAGCAGACGAATGATCTGTAAGTGTTCCATGCAGCTTTCTAGAACATAAGCAACACTAGGGTAGTGTGATGAGAAACAAGGTCAGCCACATCGCCTGGGTGTCCATCTGCACATTTCTGGTTTGTCTGACTGGATCTGAGGTGAACTCACTAAACACTGGGACTGGTGAGATGGCTTAGTAGGTAAGGGTGTTTGCAGCCAAGCCTGACGACCTGGATTTGTTCCCGGGGACCCACATGTGGCAGAAGAGAATCAACTCCTATAGCTTGTTCTCTGTTCTCCAAACATGTGTGTGCATGCACATGTTTACACACACACATACACACACACACACACACACACACACACACACACAAAAAACAAACAACCAAAAACATATGCACTAAATATAATTAAAAAGTTTTTAAGCATTTTCAGCTCATTTCCTCAGTTGTAAAGAGGAATAATAATTGTGGCTAACCTAACATAATTTACATAATTGGTTACAAAAGGCGTGTGTGTGTGTGTGTGTGTGAGTGTGTGTGTGTGTGTATGTGTGTGTATGGGTACGTGCACTCGTGTGCAGATGACAGAAGTGTATGGACTCCTAGAGCTGGAGTTACAGGTAGTTGGAGCCACCAGATGTGGGTGCTGTGATCGAACTCAGCTCCTCTGCAAGAGCAGTATTTTTTCTTAATTGCTGAGCTATCTGTCCAGCCCCACACCTTGTACTTTTTGAGAAAGGGTCTCTCCTTGGCCTGCAGCTCACCAAATAGGTTAGGCTGGTTGCTTAGCACATCTCTCCAGTGTTGGGAGCTGCATCACCATGACTGCACCACCATGCCTAGCTTTTTTTTTTTTTTTTTTAAATGTGGGTTCTGGAGATCAAACATATGCCCTTGTGCTTGCATGCTCAACGTTTTCCTGGGTGGGGCATCTTTTGTGAGGTATTCTCAACCGGGCCTGGAACATGAGGATCGGACAGTGGCAACTGAGATTACTGTTACTTGAATTCAAGCAAGCCAGCAGGGTCATTGGTCTTGTCTAATAGAAATTTTTCTGCCTCTTCTTATCTGTTGGGTGCAGGCTGCCTCTGGGAACTTGGCTGCCAGTGTTTTCTGGGAAGGACCCAGAGTGGCATTTAGCATAATATGGGTGGTGCCTACTGGCACTGATGTAAAAAAGCCTTTCTTCATTTTCTGGAGCCATTTTCGTTTCTGTATTATTAGAACGGATAATGATAGGAACTCACAGCGTGATAAACCATGGCCTCGCTGTCCATAGCTTTATCTGTCAACTCAACCTCAGCTCTTCAAAGGAAAGAGCTGAACTAAGGAGCTCCTTGGGGTCCCAGAGGATGGAGAACCCCCATTCAGGAAGTCTCTTGAATCTTGACTAATGAGTCTAGGAGACATCAGGCTAGTCATAGGCCTGGGACTTCGGCCCCTGTGGACCTGACATCTCGAGACCTTCACTGGTCATCTTGGAAGTCCAGGTCAAAAGAGAGCACAGAGGAAAGTGGTGATGTGGATAAGGACACTTAGGGTGATGCCTGGCATTTAAGGAGTTCTGTCTGTGTCCCAGACGCATTACAAAATTATCCTATGCAATGCTCACAGGACCTCTGCTCGTGAGAGTGATTATTGTCCCTGTGAGCTACAGGGGAAAGCGGAGATCAAAGAGGTTAAGTAGTCTGTCTAAGGGGACACAGCGGGAAAGCTCTGGCTGCAGCCTCCACCTCAGCTCCTGCCTCATATTGCAGAGATGCGAGGAAGCCACTTCTAATTAGCCCAGGGTAGGGTTGAAGGCAGGTGAGGCTAAAGAGACCCTGGATTGCTTTGACTTCTTGTAATTCCTCGGATCAGCCAGGAAGTCTGGCTTTCACACTGGCCATCACTATGTAAATAATAATGCTGTCCATTTGTGGTCATATTGATTGAGTTACAATTAATAAATTGCTAATGTCCCTATGGACGATTTATTAAAAAGACTATTACATACAAATAATACTGTACAGTAAATCCCAGGCACATTCATGGCTGTGAGTCGATAATCATTTAAATATGATAGTTGTTTCTAATAACTGCAGTGGGTTGGAAAATTTCAATACGTAATGATTCAAATTTGCATGGTGATGTCATTACTTCTGGGCATTGCCTTTTGAATCAATATATAAAATTAATATTAGATTCAACACCATATCCAACACACTAATACAACAAATAGCATCGTTATTTGCTCACAAGTAAATGAATAAACAATGAGCCAGGAACTTGATATATTGTTGAAATATAAATGGGCTTGCATTGCTAGATTTTTTTTTAAAGAGATATATTTTTATATTTAACATGTCTGTATTTATGTCTTTCTGTATGTATATGCCATACATGTGCAGGTGCCCACAGAGGCCAGAAGAGGGCGTCAGCTCTCTCAGAGTTATGGTTACAGGCTGCAGTGAGCCCCCTGACTTAGGTGCTGGGAACTGAACTGGGGTCCTCTTGAGGAACAGGAAGCATTCTTAAGTGCTGTGCCAGCCATCCAGCCATAGTGCCAAGATTTTGAAGAAAAAGTAATAGTGGGATAGGTTGTTGTTGTTGGTTTGTTTGTTTTTGAGAGGAAATCCAATCCATACATTAGAGACATATTTGAATGGGGGAAGTATAAATAACACATATCAAAGAGGCTTATTAGCATTTGTGATTTTGCCTGCTTAGAAGCTTCCAAGCTTGACGCTTGCTGACTGAATGCTTTTGGCACTATTTACATACTTTTCTCATTTCTCTGTGTATCTATTCCAGCAGACCGTGCACACACAGGCAGTGAAAATTAGCACCTTGAGCAGTCTGTTATGATGTGTGAATACATTAAGTCTCTTATGACCTTTTACCTTGCGTACAGTGGGCACCAGGTCAGGTCACAGCTAATTCCTTCCCTCCACCCGCCACAGCTTGACCATGTAGCAGAAGCAAGAAGGAAGCAGACATTTATTATCTTCTTCAGCTAGTCCTGGCTAGGTGGTTCTTCATGGTGAGGGGCCATTGGCTTCTGTTTTGTCACTCTGCTAGGCATGGCTTCTATTTCCAAGGCCACTTTACTGTCACAGATGGTTGCTGTGGCTCTGTCTTTACCTCTGGCTTCCCATCTCAGTGGACGGAGGAGAAAAGGGAAGACTCTTTCCATAGAAGTACTTCTCATGACTTTGCACATTAACTTGTTAAAATTAGTCCCAGAGCCACAGAAGGAGCTGGGAAATGTAGCCACACCTGGAATTACCTACAAATCAGAAGAACTATTGTAACTAGGCTTTCCCACAGTCTCTTTTATCTTTAGAAGCCTCAAGGAGGCTTCAGGACTCCTAAGAAAGCTAAAACTCCTCTCACCTGAGAAGTATACACAGGAAAACTTTTACATGCAATCTGAGAGAATCCAAGGACTTTGTGAAAACCAAGTGCTCAAGAACCCCAAATTAAAACCCTTATATTAAAAAAAAAAGAGCGTTAGGGGTTGGGGTTGTAGCTCAGTGATAGAGAGCTTGCCTAAGATGTGCAATCTTGAGTTCAAGCCCAAGCATTTCAATGAACAAATGAATGAATAAAACAATTGATTTTTTTCATTTTGCTATCTAATTATTTCGTATCCATTCCTTCAACGAGTATTTTTTTTTCTTATCTGTCTTATGCTTACTTTGTTTCTGGCAATGAAGATGTGAACAAGGCAGGCAGGGGACTTGTTGCTCTTGTATCCCAAGAAGGAAGTGGACAACATACAAGATAAAAGTGACATGTGGGTCTTGGGGAGATGGCTCAGCAGATAAGAGAGCTTGCTGTACAAACATGAAGGCCTAAAACCTCCAGTACCCATGTTAAAAAGCCAGGGGTGGACATACACACCTGCAACTCCAGCGTGGTGGGAGACAGAGACAGGAGGATCCCTGGAGCTTTGCTGGCTACCAGCTTGGCTTGAGTTTTATTGAGGGACCCTGTCTCAAAGGAATATGGAAGAAAGTGACAAACAGGGATACCTGGTATCTGATATTCTCCTCTGGCAACCCATATGCATACATGGGTTCTCTCTCTTTCTCTCTCTCTCTCTCTCTCTCTCTCTCTCTCTCTCTCTCTCTCTCTCACACACACACACACACACACACACACACACACACAAAGTAACGTGTGTTACTGGGTAAAATAAAGCAGATTTCTGTAGTAGGAAGTTGACACATGGCCAAGGGCAGGAGTTACTTTGGGTAATCCTAATGCCCTTTCCAGAAAATGGCTTTTAAGCTGAATGGTGAATGCAGGGAGATGAGATGTGACAGGGGGGCATTTCAAGCAGTGGGAACAGCATGCACAAATACCCAAAGATGGGACTCGGTTTAGTTCATTTCAGTAGCAGAATGATATGAGATGGTCTTAGAGCAGTAGGCAGGAGTTAGGCCATGGTAAGGAGGTAGATTTCCTCTACATGCGTGAGGAGGAAGCGTGGGCTTCCATTCAGTTCGCTTTTTTTTTTTTTTCTTTTCATGTCCTTGTCAAACCAATGATGGAGAGTTTCTCACCAGTAGTGTCCAGGGCTGTGTCCTCTGCCAGGGTGTTATGTGGCTTTAGAGACCCCTGACGAACCACACTGTAGTTGCTTTGCCCTCTGCAACACCTTTGTGTGGGAAGGGTAGTGAGTGTTCACAATGGGAAGGTGGGATGAGCCAAGTGGGAAGAAGAGTTTCCTAGTGATCAGCCTCGTTCTCATCCATGTGTCACAAGGCAGCCCAGATGGGCTGGGCTGCCTGAGTCCCATAGGGAACCCAGCAAGGGAAAGTTAGGGGATAAACAGATCCCTGGGAACAGAAGATTGGGTCTTGTAATTCTCACAAGGACTGTGCTCTGTCAATGCCACATCTGGGCTGTGGGGAAGGCCCCCAGGGCTTACAACAACAAGTGATTAAACCTGCATAACAGAGTGCAGACAAGTTTCAGGGGTGATCTTAGAGGAGTGTGTCAGCTGAGAGAAAACAGTGTCCATGTTAGACTTTTGCACTACCAAAGAATTGCTTTTGAAACTCCATATTGATGGGTCCACATTCAGTCCATGAACTGTGATTGTTTTTGATTCCAAATCATTGAGTTTTGGCTATGGCAGGAACCTTAACGTGAACTAGAACCCATGCCTGTTTGACACATGGAGTAAAGGTATGGCTGGCCATTGCGTGTTGACTGCATTTTTTTTTTTTCCAATCTAGGCTTGACTTATGTTCGGTAGCTAATACTGTCATTTTGCTTTGGTAGGATGTACCTCTCTTCCCAACCCATGTTTAGCCCCACACTTTTTTATTCTCCCCCAGGACTGCAAAACCTCTGGAGAGCTGAAAAGCTTAATCAAAACCAAGGTCTCTGTTTTGAAATCTAGCTGTGTGCTCCCAATGAGAACCACCCTCTGAAGCTAGGGACATTTCCTTAAAAAAAAAAAAAATAGTTGGAAGCGGCAGGAAGCTCAGGCAACCCTGAGAGATGGATTTATTTTCAACATTAACTAGAGAATGCCAGAGAAGTTTTAATTGGTAATTTAATGAGAAAGGGAGGAAGGGGGAAGCAAAGATTTTATGACTAAGATAAGGGTGGACGTTCGTTTTGTCTTGAGTATAAATATTTCTAGGCACTGTTTAAAAATCTTAAAAACTGTCCCCTATAGGGAGGAAGGGACAACATTTGTTATTGATTCCTAGGGGATTTTAGTGTTTAGGAGTTAAGGGGCAAAAAGGTACCCCCTAGTTCTGAGCAGTCTAGCTGTGGCTTAATGAAGAGCCCCGCTCCAACCAGAAGCTTTCCCATGTGGCCCTCCCTAACACCATCTAATTGGCTAATTGCAGGCTCAGCCTTTCACTTGGGCTGCAATTAGCCACTTACTTCTTTGCAGATACAAGTGGCCACTTGAATTCTCAAAAAGTCCATTGTGAATTCAGTCATTTGTGTGTCCAATTTCACCTGGACAAAAAGGAGGTTAAAAAAAAAGAAAGAAAGAAAGAAAGGAGAATAAATAATAGTCCTTGAAATTAAATCCCTGTGAATTCTAGCTTGAGTATTGTCACTTCTGAAGTGACAATAATGGGAACAGATTGTTTTCTTCTTTGGAAAAAAAGTATATTCAACATAAGTGCACACAGATACCCTATTAGCTCAACATTTGCTTGTCCTTAATGTCCAGCATGACAGACCCACCTGCTGGTTCTGAGCTTTGTAACTTTAAATCTCCCGTTCCGAGCCTCTAGATCTGCTCCCTCTAATTTAATTGGCTATCGTTATCTTTCTGTGGAAAACGAATGTAGTGATCTCTAGGGTAGAGTGATACCTCTATCCCCTTTGTAATGGACAAGGTTCTGGAGAACTGGAAGTTTCCCTTGAAATGTCCACCCCCATCCCACGCTGTCTCAGAGCAGATTGCAAAAGCGATTGTTTTCCTGGTCCCTTTTGATGTGGTCTGCTATTGTTCTGTGGGGTCAAAGGGACTTACCTGGGGGATGACAGATGCAGGCAAGCTGCCACCAGGTTTCCTTAGAAGTGCATGATAGCTACCAAAGTGAATCGCTGAGAAGACACTGGGCAGAAAGTTGCTTTGGGAGGGAATTCCAGGAAAGAGCAGATTATGACCTAGGTTGCTACAGAATGTCAAGGACAGATGGGGAGAAGCTATGAATCAATATATGTCATCGGCACAGATGGTATAGCCATACAGTGTCCACATCCTGGTTTTCCATCCCCTGAAACCAAAATTAATAATGCCTTCATTATAGGCAGGCGCTGCCAAGCAGCTGAGAGGGCCCAGCACAGCTCTGCGAGCAGCATTGCTGTTGGAAACAGGCTCTCTCCCTTCCCCTCCCCACCTTGAAACGGTATGGATCATAAATGGAGAAGGAACCACCTTAGGATGATGAGTTGTATAATTAAACACGCCCCAAACAACAAGACCGTGTGGGCTTCCTGCTTGTCTTGCGACATTACCTCCATGACTCCAGTAACTGGGGTTCTGGGTATCGGAGATCTAAAGGCAGGGCTGAAAGTACAATGGAAAGTTAAAAAAACAACCACAAACCACCAAAACAAGAATTGGCACAACTCTACAAGCCCTGGCTAGTAATGATGGAGTCTGTATTCATCCCATGGACTAATTAATGTGCTCTAACACATCCCGGTGCAATTTGCAAGTCACAGATTGCATTAGGTGATACAAATGACTCATTTGTGAACCTGAAGGGTGACCTTTGGCAGGACTATCTGCTGACCTCAAAAATATTAAAGGAAGGTTCTCTCACCTTGCCATTGTCTCCAAATGCCAAAATAGCCCAATTAAAAACCCTGACTTGGAACCACGGGAGCAGATGCGAGTCCTAAAGGGCATTAATTATTTTCAGTGTCAGCTGGTTGTGTAACCGGGGCCAAATGAGAGTTTGGAAAGCTATTAAGGCACTGTGGTACATGCACTGGGCCCATGATTTTAATTCAGAGTAAGGTGTTTGATTTAGTTTCTTTAGGCTAACTGTATGGAATTTGTGCTTGCTGTCCTGGTAAGAAAGAATTAAGGGCTACCACGGGTGAGATGGAGCCCATCGTCCCCACCAGGGTGCCTCCCTTTGCAGCCATCCACCCTTTTCCTGAATCTATTTACCGAATTGTCATTATTAGCCATATTGGGAGGTCAAAGCATAAACATGTGTTTAGTGTTAGTTTGTTTCCAAGCGCCCCCTGTCCTTCCTCTCTGAGTATACATACTGCAAAGATCCTGTGAGTTTTATTTCTCCCCAAATGGGGTGACAGATGAAGATACATACCCAAGCTATGCTCCCATATGGCTAATTTCTACATTTGTTTTAACAACACACAGATTTTTAGGCAAATTAACACAGAAGGACCTTGGTATCTGTGGCACTCTCTCTAGCTCAGTCTTGGCTTCCTCCACTTGGGTTTCAGAGAGTTCCATTAGTGGCAGGGTGTGCATGAAGAGGCAAAGGGGCAAGTGTGCCCATTAAGTGTAACTGACCCACTGCAGTCCCAGTTGTTAGAAAAGGCGTGACATGCTGTTTGTTCTTGGCTTTCCTGTCACCGTGTTCTTAGTGGACACTCTCTGTCAAGACCCAACTTGTGACTCCATGGTATAGAATGGCGATGTTGACAGATGGTGAGGGTCATGCTCTTAGCCTCTTCAGAGCCCAAAGTTAGGATTATTGTGGCTTACCATCATCGCTAGCTGAAAGGAATGGCTCTTCTCAAAAGAAGTTTCTATGCCTAACTGCAAAAGGAAGAGCGTGGTGGGCTGCACAGGGCATCAGGCAGGTGGAGTTACCTGCCGCTTTAGTTACTTAGTTGCTGTATGAACTTGAACATGTCAGTTAACTCTGGTCAGCCTCAGTGTTTTCATCTATGACTAAAGAGTAGTATTAACAAGGTCAAATGACATTGTATACACACATACACATATATAATATATTATGTACATTCTACATTATATATTATATGTCACAAGAAATATTATTTTCAGTATGGTCAAATGACATTGTATACACACATACACATATATAATATATTATGTACATTATACATTACATAATATATGTCACAAGAAATATCATTTTCAGTATGGTCAAATGACATTGTATACACACATACACATATATAATATATTATGTACATTCTACATTACATATTATATGTCACAAGAAATATTATTTTCAGTATGGGAAATTTAGAGAATGCTTTGGAGAGCTTGA
This sequence comes from Peromyscus attwateri, assembly GCA_902168425.1. Lineage (NCBI taxonomy): Eukaryota > Metazoa > Chordata > Mammalia > Rodentia > Cricetidae > Peromyscus > Peromyscus attwateri. The sequence continues at coordinate 43,927 of CABHPP010129363.1, forward strand.
TTTTTTTTTAAAAAAAAAAACTTCTGTTCCATGTTTCTACATGGCCTCAAACTCTCCGTGTATCCTGGAATAATTTTGTTCTCTCCTTCCTGTCTCTGCCTCTAGTGTTGTGATTACAGGCCCCTTTTTCTATGCCAGGTTCATGTAGTGTTTGGGGTCGAACCCAGAGCTTTGTGAACACGAGGCAGACACTCAACAACTGAGCTGCAATCCTGCACCCAGAGTCCTGTCTCGATATCATTCTGCAGTTGGGAATAGCTTACTCTCCATAAACTCCACATTCCCCATGTGGAAACAGACTTGCACTTATTGTAGCTTTGCTGAGGCTAAAGGAGAGGATGCCTGCACACAGCCATGAGCGCTGATTAGGTGTTTGGGAAATGAGTGTAGCCCAGTTGTCTTTGCTGCCAGAAGACTCCAAACCTTTATTCCCATAAATGCTGTGCAGGAGCCTGCAGGGGTTGGGGGGGGGGGGGGGGGGGGGGGGGGGAGGGAAGAAGGCTTGTTCCCATTTCAAGGCTTCCCAAGCTAGTTAACTGTTGTTTTATCCTGAAAAAGAAAAAAAAAATGTTTGGAATACAACACTCCTAAATATGGATGTCTTCAAGGCTGTGGGAAGATGTGTGCCCTCTTCGAGGTCTCTGTGCTTCTCCGCTTTTTTGCCAGGTTGTTATTTGGTCACATCCCATGGTAAAGCTGAAACCATTGCCGCTCACATCATCTTGCCTCTGAGATAACTCACTGCAGGGCTTCTCCTCTGGCTCCTTAGACCACATGTCACCCCAGTCACTCGAGTGTTCCTCCCCTCCTCCACGAGGTTGCTATTATTCCAGAATGCTGTTTAAATTTTTTCCCCTAATTTCATTATGAGATCTTCATAAATGCCAGCAGCTAATGAAAGCGGGCTTAGTTCTTGCTCTTTGGGAGGTGACCACCCATGTCAGTCTCGGAGGGTGTCTGTTCATCCTTGCAGGCCCAACAAGTGGTAAACATATGGAGTCTGAATCCAGAGCAGAATTTAAACCAGGAAAGAAAATTCTGTTCTTTTACCAGATGAGAATGTTAATAGCCACTTGCAAAGAATTCTAGGCCAAGCAAGGCATGTTGACTGAATTGGCTCCACGGATAAGGAATGTGCTTGCTGCGAGGCCAGCGCAAGCAGATCAGAGGCAGTTTTTTATGGAGAAGCCCACCTTCAACTTGAATTCCAAAAAAGTAGTATGTGTTGGGGCCAAGAGAATCCACATTACACACCCCAAACCCTGGGTCATCTATCACACATGGTCCTCAAGCCATGTTTGGGGAGAAGCTGGGCCAGGCTGGGGGAGCGCACACTTGCTTTTCTGTAAGAAAGATTGAATGGCCACGGACAATCAAAGCTAGGAACTTCTAATGGTTTGAAAACTTTTTATCATTGCAGTGGAAGCCTTCCAAAAAGTCTCATCCAAAAGCTTCAGATAAACTCAAATGGAGAAGTCTCACCTACCTCATGGGGAGCTTCTCTGGCTGGAGAAAAGGGAGCCTAGGCCACATGCACCCATGTCCCCTTATCTCTGTGTATGCTCTTCGGTCTTTCCTGTCCTGTGTGGTATAAAATGTGTTCAGGGGTCATGCTTCCCTTTCTTTGCAAAGTGGACCAGTGGACCAAGCTGAAGTTCTGGGTCCTGTGTGGGGACATTCACCAGATGATGGGGGACCAACTATAGCCTTATCATATAACCTTAGGAACCCTCATTAAATCACACCTCCAAGCTTTAGGTATCCCATAAAGGCTATATTCGAGTTTTCCTGAAAGGTCTATCACTCACAGACTATCCCTATGACTTCTACTGATTGCAAACTATCTCTTCTCTAGCATATGATTTTATTGTCCTTATAATAGAAGAAATCTATTTGCCATTATTTTACTAAACATGTACTTAGAGTTTGAGCTCTGCAATGTCATCTTTGAAATCGTAAGTTTGCTTTTGAACTAACACACAGGAAAATTATATATATATATATGTATATATACCTCCCCCAAAAGTGAATCTAAAATCTAAAGCCAGTGGTGTGTCTAGAACTCTTGGGAGAGTGAGCTCCATGGTCTGTGCAAGCTCTCCCTGCTCCAGTGTTCAGTGAGGTTGGTGTCCAGGTAGGTTTCTCTTGGTATCACCAGAGAAGAAGACAGATTCTAGGGAAGAAGGAAAAAAAAATCCTCTTGGTGTATTGCACATACAGAAGGAGTAGAAAAAGATAATAAAAGCTTGCATTGCTGGGAAGAATGAGAGAGCTTGCGGCTTGGCGTGTATATACAAAGGATCTAAATGGCTCAAAGAGAGTTCTTAATATTAATTTTGTGGAGACATAGGGCCACCAGCTGCTTAATTTTATTTGTGTCTAATAGGCAGCTTAATAACCAAGAACATCATTGGTCTCTTGTTTGTTTCTTTTATTGAGTGTCAAAGAGCTAACAGCTTTTATTACACATCTCCCAGGGCTGAAGTTGGCCAGCTAGGACAGTGGCGATGCAGGATGCCCATGGAGCGATGAAGGGGAGAACCTAACCCTGTGCTTGTCATGTTCTGAAAACTGAATTCCAAAGGGACACATGGTGGGAGGCAGAGGACGCTAAAGGATGGCTTGCAGCCCACGGGGCAGAAGGAGTGGCAGTGTTTATGACCTGCTTGCTTCATGTATGAGGGTGGGGGCAGTGGCTCAGAATGTGTATGTGCTGAGCTGGCTTGGGAAATGCAGGACAACCTCCCAGTCATGGTGGTCCAGAGCAAGCAAATAAAAATGTCATTGAAAAGTGGGGAAACTATAGCATGATTAAACATGGCCAGCTCTGTGGAGAGACTTAAAAAATGGAAATCAGCCCAGAGTGCATATTCAGTTTATGGCCGAGGATCCAGAGACAGAACAATATGGGTTCAAATCCCAACTCTGCCTCTCTGATGAGTCCTTGGACCCTGGACACAAGCTAACTGGGCCTTGGTTAATTTTTCTATCAGATAGTATAATATATACTTCCAAGATTCCCTTAGTAGTTAATTGGCTTAAGTAACTGCATAATGTCTGTACATGGAATTTTTTTTTTTTTTTAGTAAATTATAGGTTCTTTTAAAATTATCTTTATCATGTATAAGATTTTTCTGGTTTTTGTTTGTTTGTTTGTTTTGTTTCATTGAATTCAATAAATTAAGATGTATTGGTTGCCAGTACAGATAGAATTGAGACAGCTAAAACTGACATTTCCCTGTGGGTGCCATTGTGTATCTCTGTGAGGTCCCGTAACTAGGACCTGTAGTACTCAGGAGAAAGGATAATCCAGTCTTGAGATAACTGTGTTGGGTCAATTTTGGACAGATGAATTCCAAGGCTTTAGGAGGGAGAGATTTTGGACATGCCATGTCCATCTTTGGCACTGAAGCACTTCTGAGTGTGTGTCAGAGAAGGGAAGGACAGGACTTGACGATACTCTGGTGCGTTTGGAGCCTCCTTCTCAACAAGGATGTCATCCACTCTTGATGTCAGATCTGTAAAATGAAGGTCCTTTCGAGACTGAATTGGCGCAGCCAGACCTTGGCTCATTGAGGCTTCTACATGAAGTATCTTCTTAGTCTTCCTCACTCCCTGGGGAACGTGAATGCCTTGAATGAGTCCATGCTACCACACCTGGTATGGCTGCAGTGAGATTTGTGGGCAACATCTTGAAGACAAAAACCCAAGATTCTCTTACAAACCTTTTAATCCTTTTCTATTTACCTGTCTTCATGTTAATGAACAACAACAAAGACTGGCAGAATTCTTTTGTAACATTAACCCTTTGCTCAATTCCTTGCCCTCCTGAATGAAACTACAATACTCAGGCATTTGTTTCTTTAAGGGCCACAGCTCGCCTTACTGTTTGTGCATTCTATGTGTGTCTCAAAGGAATCCTTCCCCCGATCCACATTGTTTCATGTAAGTGTCCAATTAATGCCAGTTAAAAGTTTTTATTTCTGCTCTGTCCAAACGAAGAAACAAAGACAAGAAGAGGAGTAGGCCCCACGGCTGTGGCCGTGTTCTCCTCCTGTGAGATGTTACCAGAAACTTCTTCCACATGTTTTCACATTGTCTCTCCTTACATTTATTCTCCGACTATTGTTTCCTTTTGTTCCAGCAACAGCTGGAAACAGTACATTCATGTTTGGGGCCAGTGTTTTCCTTCGCCCTGGCATTTCCAAACATTTATTTGCCTGTGAGCCAAAAAATACCAGTTAAGCTGTGTTCTGAGAGAGCCTCAACGTGAGGCTGCCCGTCGCCCTCCCAGGCTGTCCCTTCAAATGAGGCCCCCAGAGTTCACTTTCTGAAGTTCATTAGCTTGTGTTATCAATAATTTAGGATAATACTCGGGTGCAGCCTGAGTGCCTGGCCCGCCCCGTTTTCAGTCAGTTTTTCCCATAGCCTAGCAGTCCAGTGAACTTGATAAGTGTCCCATCATCCTGTTAATCAAATTACTTATGAACTAAAATTGACAGTTTTCATTAATTATAAAGGATTATTCTAATTGCAATTCAAATTTATTCATTTAGAACAGACGGCATTCAGTAATATTTCAGGAAATTTGCATATTAAATGGAGAGGGTCGTCCATTAAGTATGGTAATGTATGCATATTTCCTTATTTTTAACTTCTAGGCCATATGCACTATTGCTACTTCAGCAGGTGAAAAACCAGAACGTGCTTAATTTGTTCAACAAACACAGGGGCCAGAGCACATCTTTTGGCTCTGGCTACCGGCACCCTTCCCTCTTTCTTTCCTCTGCTTTTTCCATTTCCCACCTCCCATGCTCCCCCCTCCCCCGCCCCCCCACACACAGCCAACACGACGGTTGATCTTTCGAAGAAACTTTTTTGATAAACCTGGGCATTTTCACCCCCCCCTTCTTTTTCTTAAATGTAGGCACAGCTGGTAAGGGTTGATTGAAATGTTTTGCCATAGAAGCTGTGTTCATTAATTTCTTCAAGATGCTGAAGTAGGCATTAAGGTTGCCGGCTGGAGTCCTTCCCTGTGACATGTGGAACAGCAAGGGGCCTAATAGTCAGCCTTGTAACATCAACTGGTTACCCCCCTCGTGCGGCATGAACCTTTCCCCTCCAGTGAAAAATGAACCTGTCTGAGACAAAAGCACAGACCACGCATGCGATGAGACAGTGCCATTATTCACACCCATACAGGCTGTTTTCAGAGATCATTAAAAATCATACACTCCATGATATTAATAAGCACCTTCCCTGATCCAGATCTCCTGTAACAGGAAGGTATATTTAGAGCCGTCCCCACCTCCTACCTAATCTGCGATCATGAATCTGGGAGGGAGAAAAAAAAACAACACACTTCTGAGAGGCAAGGCTAACAAGCTGGTGTGATTGAGCCACTGGTTATTTAAAGTGCTGATGTGGTCCAGCCTCATCAACATGAGCCCTTTCGGGGGGGGGGGGGGGAGGGTGCCTGCCCCCAGCCATCTCAAGTTGTTTCTGGTGAGTTTTGCGGCCAATCCTTAGAAATTACTGATATGTGGTCTTAATGATCTGAAGAACGCATCTGCCAGCTCATTCATCTCCCCAAACTCACATTGCATAACGGCTTGCTCATTTCTCTCGGTTTCAAGTAGACTTGGGTTTTCATTTTCTGCAGCTCCAACTCAAAGCTTTGTTGTTTTACACACAGATATTTGATTTGCTGAGTGTGTTTATTTCAGTCTGTTTGTATAACACTCACACTCTCATGGCCATATGTTATTGATTGAAAAGCCTCTGTGAACTCAAGATTCTGAATAGGCGCTGTGTCCTTGGTAGGTGTCCCAGATGCAGACAGAGGGCCCCGGTTGCTACCTTGCCAAACCTGGACTGGGGGCCCTTCCCTCTGCTCTCTATCCTACCAAGCATACGTAGCGGTGCAGAACCCTCTTCATGCTTCGGTTATTTACCCAGCCTCTCCCCAAGTCTCAACCAGGAGTACACAGTACCCAGCCTCCTCCTTGTTGGGGTACAGCCGTTTCTGCTAGGATTGACTAGGAACAAAGCTGAGCGCACAGACCACCAAAGGCTATTTTAGAAAACACTGATGGAAAATTCTCAGGCATCATTCAAGCCCACTGGTGTGTATTAAGTCAAGGGAGATTTCCCCCCTGTGTAACATCTTTTCCTCCACTTAGTCAGCTTTAGAACCATGAAAGCCTTGGTCTTAATCCTATTTCTGATGAGAGTTAATTTTCAATGCAAGTTTTAAAAAATTTAATTGTCACTGATTACTCTGACATGCAATAGTAAAATAATATAAAAGAACACCACAAATGATTAAAGTAAAACTTAACAACGTATGCACTAAAAAAAATCCCATAACTCCACTTTCGTTATGGGGAATATTAAGTTGCCTAATATGACCCAGTGGTACGGGATAATTGCTTAAGGAGCTGTATTGTACAGATATTCTGTATATTACAACCTCATGTGCAGCATTTCTGCTGATGAATTCCTTAGCAGAGGGGGGCCCTCTCAGAATGGATGCTGCTTATATCAGGATGTGGACCAAAAACTGATGGGGGGAATAGCAAGTGGGCACCATGAGCTGACAAGATGGCTCCGTGGGTGAAGGTGCTTGCTGCCAAGCCCAAGACCCCTGGGACCCATGTCGTCTAAGGAGAGAAGTTACTCCCACAAATTGTCCTCTGACTTCCACTTGCGCATGGTGACCACACACACACACACACACACACACACACACACACACACACACACACAAATGTGTAAGGTATCCCTTAGAAATCTTGAGGACAGTGTCTCAAGAACTTGCCTTCCTGTCACCGTCCATGTCACCTCCAGGAATAAGCACTAGGTACTCTACCACATGCCACATGGTTTTTGGAAGGACAGGGAATCTAAGTGAGACATAGGGACGCAAGATAACGACAGCCATGGAACTAATCTCCCTGTGACCTATTTTTCTATATCTCAGAAAGGAAGCTCACCATTACTTTGCCTTCTTCATGGGATTTTGTTTATCAGAATTATCTGAGAGTAGCTAAACGTAAATATTTCCAGGCCCTTCCTCGGAGACTCTGATTGCTAGACCTAGGGTGAGACTTAACATTCTCAGGGGTTTTGGTGACCCGGCACATGTGAAGGCATTCGTATACTGTGTGGTGAGTGCTCTACCGGATTCGGTCTCTCAGGGAGACAAGACTTGCATGGAGAGGAATTATGAAGCGGTTAAGAGTAAACTTCTACTTCTCATCAGATTTTAAGTTGGTGAAGCTTTGGATTATAGGAATCATGAGCACCCACTGCCCCGTGGACTCTGACCTGTAGTCAGGTGAGTCATTAGATCCACTGATACACTGATGGCCGGTGGAGGGTGCACTTAGCACATTTGATACCTTGGGTTCAATCCCTAGTCCTAAAAAAGACAAAAATGAGAGACAGAAGTCAACTATTAGTTAGAAATTGGCTATGTTTTGGCAGAAATGGGATTTCCATGTGTCTGTGCTTTGGTTCCATGAGGAAGAGGAAGACACACTTCCCCACTGACTGGTGAGATGAAGTCTGAGCCAACGGCTGGTACTTTACCAAATATCTAGATTATTCTGTGAGTGCTCCTCATCATTGCGTAGACACTGGAGATGAAACTCTTTTTACTTTTCCACTAGTGAAATGATCCCGGAGCCACGAAAGAGATCCCAGTTTCTTGCCTGTGGAAGCAGCTGGAAAGAACTAAACTGAGCAGCCATTGTTTCTGCAGTCACACCTTGCCCTATTGGAGTACAGTGGGGAACAGTGGGAAGGTGACAGCATGGCCAGATGGAATAGTAGTTTCACTCAGTAGTTACATCAGAGTGTCCATGTAGCACTTGGGCAACCAGTGCTGAGGTGCTCAGTGGCCCCAGTAGTGCCAGTGAGGGTGGATCCTGAAGTAGAGGGTGTGCTGGTCTATCCCACACACGTCAGCTTGGAGTAGGGTTGGAGTGAGGCATTTGCCGTGATAATCATGACCTCCCGTCTTAGGGAAAATGGCCTTGCATCCTCAGGTTAAGGCGATCATGAACGGTCACTTATTTTTTTTAAAGACACGAGGGGTAGGAATATGAGCTCTTTTCCCCCCTTACTTCTCTCCACTGATGATTATAGAACATTAAAAAAAGTCTTCTATCCCTGTCAGGTGCTTTTTACAAACCTTCTCTTTTTAGCCAGTGGACTGCTACGCTGTTTCGAGGCACATTAAATGGTTATGTCTCCAACCCCTGGGAGCTGACAGCTTTTGTTAGATATACTGAGCTAGGCACAAAACACACAAAGATAAATGAACAAGCACCAATACTGGAAGAGTAAAGAAGGCACGGGCATTTTGCACCGAGTTCAGGTTCCATTTCGTTGTGGCAGTCAGTGGCTTCATGACGAGGTGTGTGGAGGTTTCCTGTCTAACTGGGGCACTCATGGGGGATGGTTTTGTGGGAGTTACTGGAGCTTCAAGCTATACTCTGTACCACTGATGATTCAAAGGAGCCAACCATGCACGGGAGAAGCATGGTTTCTCCTCTACTATCCACCAAATACGCGCTGCTTTCAAGTAGAGGGAATTTGCTTTCCTTTAGAGTATGCGTCTAGGTCTGCAGACACCAAGTGGAAGTCTGGGAATGACTTGAGGGCATCGGTGTTTCTGTTTGGAGTCACAAACTGGACTTCACAATTACCCTTGGAATTTCTGCCACAGGCTTCCATTGACTCTTGTTTTGGGACATTCTAGTGCTTCTCAACTACTGTGGTGTGTATCTAGACTGGGTCTCAATTTCCAGGTCTTTATGAACTCAAAAAGGCCATTTGTTCTGAGGATTGCTGGGATGGAGGTGGGGCAGCAATTACCAGGTCGTTCTGAGATTCCTTTTAAGGCATACATCAATTACATTTTCATTGAGTAGGATGTGGTGGCTCGGTGGGTAAGGATGCTTTCTGTACAACCATGAAGATCTGAGTTCAAATCCCCAGCACTCACAGAAAAAGTTGGTTGTGGTCAAGCCTATAACTCCAGTGCTGTGATGTGCCATGAGGTGCAGGACCAGAAGACATGCTGGGGCTTGCTGGGGGATAGTGTAAGATGACAACCTCAGGGTTCCATGAGATCGTGTATCCAGTGAATAAAGTGGAGAGGGATAGAAGAGACACCTGATGTTTCCCTCTGCTCGCCCTGCTTGTGAATGGGTGTAAGCACCCCCCCCATACTTGTGCAAATCACACACATACACACACACACACACACACACACACATGCACACAAACATACACACACACTTTTTTTTATTGAATAAAGGAATCAATGTCTAAATAAATATGTGTTTAGAAGTCATCTTTGCTATAGAGATTGAGCATGGTTTCTGTGCTATAGGACCTCTTTTATTGTGAAGCAATAGATGCTCACAGCCTCCTCTGAAAGGCACATGAGATTTTAATGGTACCCCACCTTCCACAGCACATCCTTGTGCTGGCTCATCTCCATGAATTCCTAAGTACTACTAAGAAAATTGCTCATACCCCTTTCTAAAAGAAATCCTAATGGGAGATCATACTTTTGTGAGAAGCCGACCAACACCTGAAGGATAGTTTCAACCCTCTGCGGTCTACACCACCAGGAGGTCTTGCTTTGTGGGGTTGGCTTGTTTCTGAGAGGAACAGTGAATAGCAGTGTCCATTTTACACATTACCACGCCGAGGACGTGGGCAGGGTGCAGGTGGAGGTGGAGCAGGGTAGGATGTGTCGGTGACGAAGGCTCACTTCAGCGCTCTGCTCAGAGCCTCTGCCTCAAATGTACACACCCACAGCCGGAAACAGGAGAGGACCCCCAATCACACTGCAAGCATGACACTCCATCTTCTCATATGGCTCCACTCTCTGCCCTGTCTCTGACCTAAACTGTCATTTTGAAAGCTCTCACTCTCAGGCTGGCGAGATGGCTCAGTGGGTAAAGGCACGAGCTGCCAAGATGAATGATCTGGATTCGATCCCCGAGATCCACATGGTAGAAAGAGAGAACTGATTCCCACAGCAAGTTGTCCTCTGACTTACACGTGTACCCCGTGGCGCGTGCGCGCGCACACACACACACACACACACACACACACACACACACACAGAGGGGAGGATATAGAACAAGTAACTGTAGTAAAAAATTTAAATAAAACAAAACAAAAGCATTCTCATTGCGACCAGTACCACTTGTCCTAGAGAGCACACGTTGGAAGAATACTGAATCCCTCCTGACCCGAGCTTGATCAGTTCCTAGCCTGGAGCAAGAGTTTTGATTACCTTTAATTTGGTATGCATAAATTCAAATGGTCTTAATAGTTACACAATTATCTGCCCTGCTTTCCTATTCAGCCATGACACTGTGCTCTAGTTAGGGTGGCTATTATTTGTTATTATTATTATTTGTGAGCCCTTGATATTTGACATTTGCTTCTCTTCTCTAAACCAAATTGAAATAAAATTCCTATCAAAATTGAAAATAAGCATGTGCGCACACCCCCCCCCACACACACACACGAGTATACCTGTTCACCCTCCCACCGCCACTACCCTATCGTGAGTGTGAATCCAGGCTCCCTGGGAGACGGTAACCACAATTTCCTGCTGTTCATGTGCACATGGCACTCCTTTTTGTATGTTGTCTGAACTTCCTTTTCCCTTATGCCATAATAGTCATGCTTTTCCGTGCTGGCTTCCCAGCCTAGGGGGTCACAGATCGTGTTCCACCATAGGAGACACCTAACCATAAGTCTCCTTTAAATAATCCAGATGGCAGGAGGGACGCTGTGGAGAGAGCCAGTCAGTCTGAACGAACTGGCATCCATGCACCACAGAGCACCATCTGACAAATGAGTGGAGACGCCTTGATTTAAGGGAGGGAGGCTGCCTGCTGCGTGGTTCCGAAGAGCCAACCAGTTCTGATTCTCAGTGTGAATTGGCTGCCAGTCAGGAAGGTTTCTAGAGACTAATCATGCACCGCCTCCCAGCTCTGGCTCAGCTCAGCACCCGCTAGAACACCCATCGACATAACCTGTGTTTGCAGGTCCATATGCGTTGCTTAGTTCTAAGTCTGCATTTCTGGTGGCCTCTTAGCCATCCTTAACATGAAGCAGCCAGGATGAAGTAGTAATATTGTGCTTCTGATTGGAAAGCAGCAGGCCGTTCTGGAGGAAGTCATTCCCAAGTCCAGAACCCAGAATAACTAATGTGAAAGACTCCTAAAAAGCTAGGCCAAAGGTGGAGCCTCTCAGTAGGGTTTAGCTGGAGGCTGGTCTCCCAAGACACTTGATAAAACACAGAAGGAGTGAGATGAGGCTTTGCTCAGAAATTTTTTTTCTAGAAAAAGTTACAAACCTGTATTGACACCCAGGGGCCAACATATCTGTATCTTTTGTGAATGAAGTCAATATAGGTACTAACCTTAAATGTGAGCAAAGTAGTCAAACATATTTTGTTTGACACACACAAGTACTTTGTGTGTATATGTGTGCATTTATCTGTGTGAATGTATCTGTGTGTATGTACATGTGTGTATATGTATGCATAGGTGTGTGTATATGTATGTGTACCTCTCTATATATGTGTGAATTCGTATTTGTGTGTGTGTGTTTATGTGTGTATATGTATGTATGAATGTATCAAAGTGTGTGTGTGTGTGTGTGTGTGTGTGTGTGTGTGTGTGTGGGTGTGTACAGTACTAGTCTGGGAAACAATCAAGGCTGATGAGCATTAGAAGTTAGACTGGGTTAATGAAAGGAACCGCAGCTTTCCACAGTCAGGATTCTACAGGATTTCTGTCTTGCACATAGGTTGACAAGCTTTAGCTTCGTAATTTTTATCTGACCCAACATGGTGGTCTGGTGCTTGGGGGAAAACTAACCTCTCATGTTATTATTTTTTGTACTCCCTTTTACCCCATAACTATTAGTAGAACTTTGAAAAGTCGACATGGTGTCTAATTTCTCAATTACTTAACTCATTGTATTGCTGTTAGCAAAGGCGTCTATCGCAGTAATTTCTGGAATCTACTGCATGCGAACACATGGAGAACAAAAGAGAGAGAGCCCACTCTGGGAACCAATACACTGGTCTCAGTTGGTTATACCTTCCAGTATTTTTTTTATTGTTGGCATTAATTACTTCTGCAATATAAAAATTGCTCAAAAGGTATATTGGGGGGGGTCGGGGATGAGAACTGGCTCTTCTTATTAAAAATAGCAAATGCTATTGATTACACAAGAAATCATTTAGTGGAAGTAGAATAGACACCAGAAAGGGAAGGTTTTGAAATATCTAACGCTCCTTGCTTGGAAAATGTGTCTTGTTTGACTTGTACAATACCATGTGGGACACCTTGGAGATGACTGTAATGTATTGAAAATTACTCTAGATCAGTGGTCCTCAACTTTCCTAATGCTGTGACCCTTTAATACAGTTCCTCATGTTGTGGTGACTCCGAACCACAAAATTATTTTTTTTGCTACTTCATAACTATAATTTTGATACCGTTATGAATTGTAATGTAAACATCTGTAATGCAGAATATCTGATATGTGACCCCTGTGAAAAAGTTGTTTGACCCCAAAGGGGTTACCACCCACAGATTGAGAACCACTGTTCCAAATGTTAACTGAACACTTAATCATAGTTGAAGGTACATATATATCTTCGCATATTTGTAACTTTATGGGTGATTTGGGCTATATACTTTTTATTTTTTGACAAGATCTTACCCTGTTGCCCTGGCTGGCTTGGAGCTTGCCATGTTAAGCAGGCTGTCCTTGAACTCATAACAATCTAGTTGCCTCTGCCTCCTGAGTGCGGGGATTAAAGGCATGTGCTTTATCTTTCAAAAAACCTCATTAAGTATATGTCTTCAATTCCTTATGAAAGTTACTTTTTTGTTTCTAGATTTGTTTAGATTTTTGATATCAGAGAAACACTTGACGCCACTCTGCCACAGTGACGACTGCCACACACTGTGCGCCCCTCCTGTCACGTTCACTCATCGTCTCTGCCCGAGTCTATGTGTCACTGACTACCGGGGGAAGGCAGGAAGGTGGTCACTTCACTGTTGTACCCCACAATCCTGGATCTCGCATGTTAGTTTTAGGGTGGCCAAGTGCTGCAGTAGAACTTCCTTGGGTTTAGAAATGAAGGTTCCTACCCAAGAAGTTCCCCAGTCCTAGGCCAGCTCAGCACATAGGCAGCCATTGATATTTCCTGAATAAATGACCCTCGTATCCTAAAGAGGATACAGAGTGTGTGGTAGGAAAGTGAACTTGGCTTCTGTTTAAAGTTAGCATCGTAGGCAGATAGCTCATTTCCCTGGTCCGTACAAAAGGCTGTGAGGGTGGGTACTGTGTCTCTTCTGTTTCTGGGACGTTTTCACGGTGCTGTGGGAACCTCTCAAGGTAGATTTCATTCTAGTATTCAACAGAATGTAGCCAGATAGAAAAGTTCTCTGTAGTATACACTCTGGAACCCTTCTTCCTGGTCCTGTAAGCTTCTGCTATCTACACAGGAGGGAACCAGAGTGTCTCAACACATCCTGGCGCCTGTCTCTTCCTTCTCCAAGGTGCCATAAATGCTGAGGGTGTTGAGTAGGTGAGAGCACCTCATTCAACTGAATTTGGAGTTCTTTCTGTCACACCTAGTTGCTTGGAAAGGGATCTGATCTGGTTTTTTTGTTGTTATTGTTTTGTTTTGTTTGTTTTGTTTGCTGTACATGACTAGTTTCTAAGATGTCCTGTCCAGTTCACCTTGAGTCTATCCAAGTCCTTTCTGTGTTACCAGCATGAGTGGAAGACTGCTTTGCTTCTAAGCTGATCTGTTATAGATGGGTAGTGACAGTGTCAGAGCATCTGATGCAGAATGTATACTCGGCAACACCCACCAGGCTAAGAAGGAAGTTCTGGGGGTGGGAAAGCATATGCTTGCTGGTTCTACCTTTAGTTCTCAATCCCAGATTCTCTTCCTTGTGCACAGCGGTGAAGCTGTGTCCCCGGCATGTCGGTGGCAAACTCACTATGAGATGGAAAACACACTGGAGTCAAATGAAAAACAAATCAGGAGCTATATATAAAAATATAAATATACATAAAATCCTGTTAATGAACACATGCATTTTGTGGAAATAATCTTATAAGAAAGGACTGCTTTATTTTGTTACCTCCTCTACACCCCATTTCCTTCCCACTACCGACTAACTAGGAAACTTAACCAGTTTCCTCCCAGGCTTCTTGTTTTCTCAATTTTTTTCTTGGGGCAAGGAGAAGAACTCCATCCGACTTCTCAGTCCCGTGTGCTCCAGCCTCTGTGATGCATATTTCAATAATGAGCAAGAAAAATTGTTTTATGGTAGTTTAATAAAAGCAGGAGACAAATGTTGCCCCTGTGCAAAGGAGCTAAATTACACACTTCATGAGCCAAATTAGTACCACAGCACTTGGCTTTGTTCAAAAGGTGATACGCATTTACAGGCCCATTTTTCAGCAAGATAAATATGACACGGGCCAAGATTTCCCTGAAGTAAATATTGTAAATAATAAGAGCCCCTGCCAAGGAAAGCTGAGAAATGACATAACTCTTACCCAGTTATACAGCAGTTCTGAAACACCAGGGGTCCAAACTCCCAAACACACTGCCCCTTTAATAAACTCATCTTTCGATTAAGAGAGAGCAAGGCCCTTTAATTTCCCAATAATACTCTATAGCTCTCAATTCCAGCTTTTAAAAAATATATATATCCACAAAGGAGCTAGGGCATTTTATGGCATAAACAAATTTGATTACTGAGAAATAGAATATATTTCTGTATTGAGGCCAGTTGAGAGTCACACAGTGGCAATGGTTGTGCGGATAGGTGCAAATGGGGGCTTGGGACAGCACGGGAACGCTGTGTCTCTAAGCCTGGCTCTGCCACCCTCATTTTGTTCCAGTTCAACTCCAGTTCAAGCTTTCTGGTCACACAATGAGCTACGTTTCTCCCCTTGATGCAGACTTGCTGGTATAAATCCATGTAATGAAGAGAAGGCAGGGGAATCCCACGGTTAAGGGGAGAGGTCACAGGGCCAGTGGGAACCTTTCTCAGTGTCATCCAGCTGGTTCCAGAGGCTCTTTGGACATACTCTCCGTAGCTGCTGACCACTACTGACGTAGTATTGGGAAATGGTGGCTGAGGCAAGTGGTAAGAACAGTGAGTTGAGAAGGTGAGTTGTAAGGAGCACTTGGACGGGACGGGGCATGAGGTCACCTGCCACACTGTGCCCTGTGTAAAGGGGAAGTGCCGATAGAGTTTCAGCCAATAGTTGCCACACTGGAATGTGGACCTCGTGTTGCTAGACATCCCATTTCCAAGAAGTTTGTGAAATTTTTTGGATAATCTCCTAGTTTTAAAATTCTGGCCGTAACCCCCTCTCTCAATTCTCTGTTTCTCAAATAAAACAAAGGCCATGAGCTCAGGGTTTGTGTTTGAAGTGGGAGAAAAGAAACTTGGCATTCAGCCCTATAGCAGAAAGGGCAGGTGGCTCACGAGGTTGAGGCCCTACTGTGTGTGTGGCCAGCTCTGCTCTGTCCTGGGCTATGTGTGATTTTCCTCGTCCTGAAACAGCCACGATGAGAAGGGACTGTTTCCTCCTCATTTTACATATGTGGAATAGGGTGGAGGTGGGATTAGAACCCAGATCATTAGTTCTTTGGGCTCAGAGGCTCATACTATGATTCCCCTCCCACACTTCGATTTGGTGGTGTGACACACAGGAAGTACAATCAAGTCACAGTCAGAGACACAGGCTTTGGTGTTATTACTAACCCCATTTCTGGGAAGAGCTACCTCTTTCCCTGTCATCAAGGGGTCATAATACTTCTTCACCCATCTGGCTCTCGGGTCACAGGGAGGGATTATTTTCAGGCATGTATGGAAGACCATGGGAAAATTCTGAAGTGCTCTGTCAACACAAGGAAGGAATTATATCACTCATAATCAGAACACACTGAGAGGTGAGTCTCTGAAGCCACTGATTGTCTCCAAATCAAATACAATTAAATCACGATCTCTTCCCGACTCTTCAACTCAATCAAGTGTCTATTTGTAGAAGTGGCTTAAAACGGAACTCACTCTGAAAATTAATCAGCCACCGCTAATGGCTGGAAAGTTAGAAGACCACATTTATTTTAAGGGAGAAAGAGCAAACAGTAGGAAAAGATCCATCTCCTGAACAGAAGTTAATGGCTCAAACCCTGCCTCTTGTCTGCCAAACTCGTGACAGTGAGAGCACCCTGCTGCCAGAACCCCTAATCAGGGGACTCCCCTTCTGAGAAGCCTGAAAGACCCGGATGGGCTGGGGGCGTAGAACTCTTCAATGGAGACCCTGAGTGAGAAAAGCTCCTTTTGCCCCCACACTGTAACCACTGGAAGAGGAAAAGAGGGACACAGAAAGTTCGCCCGTCACCATCAGAGCCTTCCAAAGTGTTTCTTCTTGTTGGAGTCTTCACCTAAGGCCAGTGCTAATCTGCCCTCTCAGCCTCCATGTATTAATAACCCTGGGTATTTTAATTTACAGGTTCTTGCCTTGCTTCAGGACCATCATTTCCGGGTATCCTAGATGTCCTTCTAAAGGGCTGGGCATGTGGTTCAGAGGGCCTGCCTGGTATATCCAGGACTCTGGATTTGATCCCCAGCAGTTCCAAATAAACAAACAAAAGTAAATATAACTTTCCAGCCTAGGGAGATAGCTTAGTCAGGAAAATGCTCTCTGAACATTCAGGTGGACACGAACACAGTCCCCAGAACCTATGTAACAAAGCCAGGTGTGGTAGCACGTGCTTGTAGTCCCATCAGTGGGGAAGCAGAGACAGGCAGATCCCTATAGCTTTCTGGCTAGCCAGTCTAATCTCCTTGTCAAGCTCCAGGCCAGTGAGAGACCGTCTCAAAAGGCAGAGTGAAAGCTGGAGAGGTAGCTCTATGGTTAAGAGTGCTTGCTACTCTTCCCCAGGACCTGGGTTCAGTTCCCAGCACCTACAACAGGCAGCTCACAGCTTCCTATAACACCAGTTCCAATCCATTCGAGACCCAATGCTCTCTTCTGGCCTCCAATGACATCTGTACACTTGTGCCATATATTCACATACATGTGCAAATGAAATTAATAAAAAATAAATATTGAGAAAAACAAGGTGGACAGTTCCTGAAGAAAGACACTGGAGATTGACCTCAGGCCTTTATACACATGCATACACATATAAACACATATATACAGATTTGTAACCTTTTCTCAAGAGTTATGCTATATTCTCTAAACCAAATGTTACTATAATCCCTACAGAAACTTCTCTCTCTTGTTTTTGGGATAGTTAACCGTACCTGGAATCCTGCCTTCTCTTCTCTGTACCTAATGGTGTGTTCTTGGAGCAGGCTAAAATCTACTCTTTCTTTAAAACGAGTGGCCTCACCCTACTGAGGTAGCTCTGCTCTTGAAGTCAGCTTAGGATCTGGATAGAGTCAGCACTAAGTGTGCTTGCTCTGTGATTTATGTGTAATCATTTAGGGATGAAGTGTCCACTGCGTTGTGAGTCGTCTTCTGGTTCTGTGACTAAGACCTTCTTGTCAGCTTGCTAAGGATTTCCTGTCCTTTTCTACAGCAATAAGAGGTGGCAGAGAAAAGCACTCCTTTCTCCCAGTGGATGGGCAGCAGTTTGCACTTGAGCTAGCAGACACACATATATCTACCCGTTTACTGTTGACTACCCACTGAGCGGCAGCTGGGGATGTAGCCATGAGCAAGACAGTCGATCTTCCTTTCTCACCGGCTTCTGTCTTGGTGGAGCAGGCAGGCGGTTAGCAAGTGAAATAAATAATCAAGGTCGTTTTTCAGGCAGCACAAAGTTTTAGTGATGCTAACTGAGGAACAGGATAGTTATGGAAAAACAAATGGCCACCGCCCTACAGCAGAGCTGTGGGAAGCAGAGTGTGGGTTCTAGTCTGCCATGAGATGCATGAATGAGAAAGACCTATACTGCTATACTGTCAAGCTAGAACCCAAGCCACAGGATAAAAGTTAATATGAAGGCTGAACCCAGCTTTGGTGAATTCAGAGATCTCGACTCTAGAAAACAGCAGTGGTTTTCATGGGGACAGTGAGTTCCTCATAAAAAATGAGGAAAACCAGAATCTGGGGATAGTCTAGCCAGATCTTTAGGGGTACACTGGATTGTCTCAAAGATTGTTTCCAGTGTGGAAGTTCTAGGGTTCTAGGCCATCTCTGTGACAGATGGGACTGAGTGAGTCACATCCTAGGTCTGCTGATGATTGTGTATGTGACATGAGCATCTCTTAACCTTACCATGTAAAGAATGGGAAGACCCAATGGGTATGGGATGAGGATTAAATTAACTGCAGTTTATGATGTACCTTGGTGTCATAACTAGTTCCTATTAAATGACAGTTGCTATTGTACTCAATGTTTTCATGGCTCATGTGCTCAATGTCATCATTATCAAGACTGGGTGACTTGCTTTAGGCAATCTTGCCTGTTGAGGCTGTTCTAGGGAGTACAAGTCCACCAGCTGAGAAACAGGTGATGACTTCCTGGCAGAAAAATAATTAAGGCTTGCATACATACTACTAACCTCCAGGCTCTATACCCATGAGCCCATCACCAAACCAGAACTATTCGAGCAGCTCTTCTCAATCCCACATGGAAATCCTTTTTTCCCCCCTCTCTTTTACACTCCCTTTAGGACTGATCAAATTTTGATTTCACTAGGCAAGAAAAAAGTGGTAGAGGGTGATGGAGTGCTAAATAACAATGTGATTTGTTTAGAGACCCCAGCCCCCAGCACACCAACCCCAATCTTCCTGAGACCTGGCTTGGATGATGCTCTCAGATATACCTCTTTCAGGCATCTTATAAAATACTCCCCCAGAAGGGAAGACAAAAGATCTTTTTGATAAGGACTTGCCAATTCTTCTGGTCCGAAATGTCTTTGTGTGAAAATTTCCCTGCAGAGGTAGGATGAGGCTCACAAACTGAAGTATGAGAAACATCTGGAGACAGCCCAAGCTGGGAACCGAGGACCTGACCGGCTGCCAGAGGGCCAGATGCTGATGCTGGAAGCCTCTGGCCTCCCAGCTTGTCATCTGGGTCCGATGATGCCATCCAAAAGGACCACAGAGCGGGAGGGCAATGAGCAATTCATCTCCTCCCACCCACAGCTTTTAATTGTGTGACATGGAAAGAAGGAGAAGGAAGAGGGACATAAGATTTGATTCCCCCCACCACATCTTCCTCATGGAAAAAGGCTTCCCTAAAACACATGCTCTGGCCACACAGAACCTACAGAGAATGATTCTATCTACCCTCCCCTCCTTTTCCTGTAGCCTAAAGAGAGTGGACAGAAAGGCTTAGCTGTGCTCGGAGAGAACAGATTTTCTGTGGGCTCAGGGATGTATTGAGAGTTCCTTACCAAGGGCATCTGTCCTTACCTTATAGGATTTTCCAGATTGCAAGTGCTCTTCCTATTAACAGCTTTGGTGTCTGCTTTTGGCCAAAGCAGATCATTGGGATTCAGGGGAGCTCCTCTCCTTTTTCCATTGCAGAAGCAATCAAGAGCCTGTGCATACGGTGCTCGTAAAAGGAAAATGATCAAAACCACACACACACACACACACACACACACACACACACACACACACACACACGAAAAGGATGACTAAATCACACTCACGATTACCGCTTCATGCAATTCTCACCCTTCAGGAATGTTTTTCTGCCTTATAATTACTCACTGACAGATGACCCTACACAAACAACATGAAAAACAAATAGCCGCCATGTATGTTTTATACTAAACCCTTCAGCATCTAGAATAGTCTCAGCCATGGCCAGTTTCCAGTGCTAATACTTCATAGTGTTTTTAGTCTCCTGTATGTGTTTAACTTACACATAATTGCAGTATTTTATGGGCATTTGCAAAGCAGAAACTTTCGTTTTAAGGTAGTACCTGTTGGAATAGTTTAGCATGTAATTTTCAGTCTCACATAACCGTTCAGCTATATTATTATATTGCTCTAGAATCAGAGGAAGATTGTCAACAGTACTGTGGGAATTATAGTGCAGCACTCTAAAACCTTGGGCTATGATAGTTCTGCCTTCATTAGGGGGATAACTGGGGTTTCGGGCTGAAACCTCCTTATTGCTGCTCCTTGCAGGCAGAATGTGGTGTGACTGTGGGGAGGGGGCTGCCTTAAGTTTCATATTTATCCAATTTGCTTCCTGCGGGGCTGATGGGCCAGCCTCCTCAGGCAGGGTTTAGTTGCCCTATGACATAAGTTCTCCATAAAGTTTCAGTGTTGGTTTGTACCGCTTCTGCTCTAGAGAAACTGGGTGCCTGAGAGGTGGGAGAAACGATAATCCAGTGGTTAAGGCAGGTGTGTCAGCACGCGCACTGATACAATACTGCTGGCTGGTAGTCTGAGGCTTCAAAAAATAGTATAAATACAGGAGAGATGATGATGGGATGTGAATTTTATAGCTTCGAGATGCTTTTTTTTTTAAAAAAAATAGTTTTCAAACTAACAAATACCACTGGTTAGAAAAATCTCCAATTTTGATTATTTTGGAAGGAAATAAAAGTAACATTGTGAGAAACAAAGAGACATACGTGTCTTACTCCACAGTTGGGCCAAAGGCTTTGAGACCCAGGGAAAGGACTCCCAATCCTGGTTGGTGGCTTCTCTCAGGCACTTGGACGCACTTGAGAAAACTTTATGAGGGGCAAGAACTCTTGTCCCAGCATCAGGAACCTTCAGCCTGATATTACAAGTTTGGTAATCACAATGATTAGTTTCTGCTCAGAGGAAAACAACTAGAGACTAAATAAACAAACAAGACCAGGGACTCTTCAGCTCCAAGGTCGGGGGCTCCAGTCTTAAAAGCAGCTACTCATCTGTGCTCTGCAACAATGGTACTGTTTTTGGTATGTTTTAAAACGTGGTTGAAAGATCAAGAGTAAACTTAAAAGTTCTCAAATACCAAGAGACGAGTGTTCTAGGGATCTGGACCTTGGCAAAATGTTCCCCTTTACATAGTTTTAGAATCAGCAAGGACCTTTCCAGCACTTACCTGCACTCTGGACACCTCGCCTTGGACATTTTGGGAGTTATCTCATTTCTTGCTCATGAGTATCCCCACTGCAGACGTGTACCCTGCCCTTTAGTGGTGGGGGATTTTATTCTCCTTCCCCAAGCTAATCAGCTTGTACCAAGAAAGTGAACGTGACATAGTCAAACACCATAAGGATCCTGGTAGAACTTTAACTCAAAGCTAAGTCTTGTGACCCTCCTGGGGGCTCGTCTCACCACTGGGTGGGGACCTCTTTGAAATTTTATTGTGTATGGACAGCTTTGTGTGTGTGAGCAGTTCATCTCTTAATTTCATGTGCCTATTAGCTATGCCCTTTCACTTGAGGAGAAAATGGTTCTTGTTTTCCTACAGTAGCATTGAGTGCCTAATGCATCCTTAGTAAGTATAAACTGGCTGCTCAGAACAACTTCTTGTGCGTATATATGTATATGTGTGCAGGGGTGCATGTGCAGGGGTGCATGTATGTGGAGGCCCGAGGTTAACCTCAGATGTCATTCCTCAGGCACATCTACCATTTCTTTGTGACAGAATCTCTGATTGGCCTGGACGTGGCTAAGTAGGGTAGGCTGGTGCCAGGAGGTACCAGGGATGACTCCACCTCTCTAGTGCTGAGAACACAAGTATGGGCTTCCAAGCCTGGCTTTTCATGTGAGTGCTGGGAATCGAACATAGGGCTTGTTGCTTACATGGCATGTACTTTCCTAACTGACCTATCTCTTCAACCTCTCAAAGTGACTCTTGAGTTAAATGTATCTTGGGCTTTAATCGGGGACCTGGATTTTACTCTCATTCCTTTCAAGCTGTGTAATTCCCACACATCTCTGTGATGTTCTGTGGACCACTTGGACAAGGTGCATAGAGAGAAAGAAAATGCACAACGGAGAACGTCTGTGCTTTTTGCAACTGAAGGTTTAAAAAGCATATTAGAGTCGCAGAGTACAGAGGCAAGGTTACTGAAGTACTGAACGAGGGTGGCAAGATCACAGAAAATAACGGAACCACCCATGAGCATCAGCCCCCGTGTGTAAGTGGGCACAACACACGTGCACAACATCAGGGAAGCAAGCACTCGGAAATCCCACAGTTGGCATCCCAGCCTCTGTCACTTAGCTGTGTGGTCTTGAGTGAATTACTTAAGCTCCTTAAGCTCTGGTTTCTTCCCCAGGAAACTGTGGGCTGTACCAGCCCCCTAAAACAAGACAAAATGAGAGAATTATGAAAAACAGCCCACACATGGTCCATTCTGAGTCTTCAAAAATGGCAGCTGTTATATTTCTGTTGAGTAAACTGTCTGTTGAGTGTTCAGCCTTTGGGGAAGGTACGGAAAGATGAAGTCAGTGTAAGAAACAGGCAGGCCTTATGCTCCCTGGGGATAGATTTCTTATCCTCAAGGGTCAAGGGAAACAAGCACCCAGCCGGAGAGAATTCGAAGACAGTTATATGATCCAGTGTCCACACTGGCGATACCAAGGCCTTGCAAGCTTTCTTTTCGCAAGTGATTAGGCAGATTCTATTTGGGTTGAAAGTGATTGGAAAGTTGTCTTCTGTGAAGGGTTAATAATCCGTATGATTTTCTCTTACTGTCTTTGTGTCTAAGGATTCTTTCCTCTCCCATCTGCCTTTGCTCTTCATTTTTCTCTCACTTATTTGTTGTACAGAGGACATAGAAATCCCTCTTTTCCACCTTTTATAAACTCCTCATCCTCTCTGCCACCAAATCTGCATGCCGTATTAAGGACACATTGTGGGAGAAGAAATGCTTGTGTGTGTCAGTAGTTCCCAAAGTGTGATTTGGCTGATGTGAGCCTTTTATTTTTAGGACTTGGAAGCTGCATTCAGCATCTGGCTAGGGAGCCCAGGCTTTGGATATGTTTGCAGCGAGGAACAGTTTCCACCTCTATCTCAAGGGATCACAGGTGGGGGGTTCAGGTCACTTGTCCTCAGAATCTCAGCCGACTGGGTAACTCTCTCCATGAAAACGACTCAACTTCTCACCTCAGAAAGAAACTGGCTTAGGGATGGCCCCTCCAGTAGGAGAACTGACTGTCTTCAGTCACTGACCTGGGCAGTTGACATGCGTTCTTTAGTACCCTGGATTTCCTTTTGAAGGTCATGTACGATGCTTGCACATTAAACAAAACAACACATCTACAATCTTTAGGGGACATAGTCATGCTCAGTAAATTATAGTTAATATTAGCTACCTCATATTAATTTCATTGGTGGTCTCAAGTCCCCGTCTCATGCTTTTGTATTTATTCAAAGTACATGCAGACTATTCTGCTCAGTGACTGTTCAGTGAATCATGGGAGGACCTGATGGCTCATTTATTTTCCTATGTTTCCAGTAGGTTAAAAAGAGATGTGGCATTCTTCATAATCTTTGTCCTTTCTAATATTTAGATTCATGTGTTTTACAGATGAGAGCTTACATAATCTTGTAATGTGCATCAAATACACAGCGCGTCATCTTTCTAAAAATTAAGGAATTCTGATTTCTGATTTATGAAACCTATCTAGCCCTGGTAGGGCCCAGCGAAGGAATTATGACTTAGAGATGGGAAGAGATGTATATGTTTTAATGCTCTACCCACCGGATTGTTGGAAAGGTTCACTGAAATGGGGAGGGCAGGTGTGAGCTCCCTTATGTATACATGGGAAGAGACCTGCAGGGGAGTTAGATGGGCCTGCCCATGTGACAGTAAGTGGCTGAGTTCCGATGTTTTTTCTATCCCTTTCCCTGCTGTTGCTGAAAGAACAACTAATCCTGTCTGGAAGACCCTGGAAGAAGTGATTGCTGGGATGGGATTTAGATGATGGGTCAGTCTGCAGATGCTACAAATAGCCAGAGAAAGGGAGGGGTCATCAGCACCTTTTGCCTTGGGATCTTAGAGTGATGGAGATTAAACTGCCTCTTGCTGTAACTTAACCCCGGGCAATTTCCAGGCTATTCGTGAGGAAAAAAAGGGGGAAAATGTTATCTAGACAAAGATATTGAAGACATTTTAGGCACTGAGAGAACTTTCTCTTTAATTTCTATATCCTTATTTTGTGATCACAGAGGATACCAAACACTGAGAGAAAAGCAAATATTAACTGCCTTTCTTGCTAATTCAGACTTGGGAAAAGTAGAAATCTGGTTTGGTCCTGATCCCTTATTCCCCCAGCCTTCTGATTTTGCAGTGGGAATGTGCAGATGGTTCCATTACACCAGTGAGACTGAGTGGACTTTGCCACCCTTGCCAGAGAGACACTGAGGAGCAGCAATTTAGATAGAATGATTTGTGTGCTTGTGCTTGTGCTTGTGTGTGTGTGTGTGTGTGTGTGTGTGTGTGTGTGTGTG
>CABHPP010129364.1:0-40321 GCA_902168425.1 Peromyscus attwateri
CCCCGAGACAAGGGACTTCCTGGGGTTGAAGGCAACCTTCTGTATCTACAAAGACATGGTCTGAGCAGCTGAAGAGACCCTGCTCAACCTTGTGTGAACGTGTTTCACAGCTGTCTACAAATAACTCAGAGCCAGGAGTACAGGCACACATCCAGGAGCATCACTTGAGCCCAGGTATCTGAGAACAAACTGGGCAACACTATTAGACTCGGTCTGAAGGAATAATTTTTTTAAATGCTATGGACAACAGCGACCCCACCAAAGCCCACTCTTGGAAGCCAATCAATGCAGTGCAGGTTCTGGGAAGCAGAATTTCCATGACGGAAGCACAGCCCAAAGATGACAAACTCAGGGCTGAAGTCAGTTACACTCATGGAACTTTGCAGAAGTCCCTTAAGTCTCTGAGACGAGGGTTCTTGGCTAACAGGATAGGGACAGTAATTCCTATCACCAATGCACCAGGTGCCCACACTGCCAGGCACTGAGAGAATTAACACCAATGCACCAGGTGCCCACACTGCCAGGCACTGAGAGAATTAACACCAATGCACCAGGTGCCCACACTGCCAGGCAGAACAGGAGCTTCACCACTGCCCCGTCCTTTCTGCCCTGGCACCAACAAGAGAAAAGCCAGAGGAGCAAGCACTCCCCAAACACGCTAGCTACGAGCGTCTTCTAAGAGGCGCCTTCATCTAATCGCCTGGCCCCACCGCAACAATAGTCATCTAAGTGAGGAAAGCCGAGAAAGGTGCTAGGGAGAAAACACCACCACCAAACTCGGGAAACTGGTGTCAGCTGGTCAGAGGGGTGGATGGGCCCTGGATCCTTGGCTCTTGGGACAAGAAGATAAAAGAGCCTAAGTCAACACAGCAGAGTGAGGAAACCAGCAGATCACATGTGGGAAGGAAAATCTCTAGAGAAGCTTGTTCAAGGATTGGGGATAGAGCAGTGGTAGGGCACCTGCCCAGCAAGCACAAGGCCCTGGTTGTACAGACACACAGACACACAGACACACACACACACACACACAATTGCCTTTAGTGACACAGGCAGTTATCCCATCTACCTAAGTGGCTGGTGCAAGTTCAAAGCCAGCCTGGGCTACAAAATGAATTCAATGCTAGACTGGGAATTTATTAATAGTAAGACCTTGCCTTAAAACAAAAAGTAAAAGGAGGGTTGGTGACACAGTTGAGTATGGCTCAGTGGTAGGGTGTTTGCCCCACATGCATGAGGCTGGAGGTTCAATCCACCCCACCACAGGAAGAGGAAGTTGGTCCTAGAGAGGCTGAGCTTGTCTCCCATACCCAGAATGGTCTTCAGGGCTTACTCAAGTGCATCTCCTTTCCTAGTGTGTGACCTCTTCCTGGTCTGTCTCCTCTGCAGTGCCACATTCACATTGCCTTACTCCAGGGACATTCTGCCCAGCATGTCAAGGATCCATGAACCAATAGGTCTTGGAGTCCCAATCTGCGTAGCCCAGTGACAGGACATTCACTGCTATAGAGAAGGCCCTTCCAGAAAAGCATTTCTACCAACTGAACCCTGTCTGCCTGTAGCTGCCATCTACTTGGCTCAATCCTCTTTAGAGCCACAGAAAACGCACTGTGACACAGCAGAGCGTTACAGCCTGTCTCCCTTTCTCCCACGCTGTCCCTGACTCCCTGCCACTGCACTGCAGCTGTGCAGCTGCCTGTGAGTCTCTTCACGGGCACACTTCCCACTATGCAGATTCTCCCTGGCTCCGTAGATGCTGGAGGAAGAAGAGAACCTGAGTCCACAGGTGAAGCGGACATCAGCATATCGAGGTAAGCAGAGCACTGACGTGGTCAAACCCTTGGACCACTACCCCAGACAATGGAAACTGGAACGACCCTTTTAGTCTTAGCAGGCTGATTTTGAACATCTGTAAACATGTTCATCTGGAAACCCTTTACCCTGGGCTCTGGGTCCTGCAGTTGGCCACTCCTCTGAGAATCCAGTATCCGAGCTGGGTCTGTGCAGGGCAGAGCAGGTCCCTGCCCTCTGGTGGAAGCCACGGAGGCACACGAGCCTTAGTGATCAACACTGCACACACAGTCTAGTATCTTCTCTCACACGGGCAGTGGGAGAGTCAAGCCTCTCTTAGCTGCAGGAGAGGTTCATCTAGGGACTAGCTCTCTGAGAAGAGCTTAGTAATTACAGTAGCAGACACACAACCAGGAAAATCTGGCTACAAGCCCAGCTGTTCTCAAGACAAACAACATCAGCAGCCAGAAGACCTCCTCAGGTGACACAGCTCCTAGTTAGGAAAGCACCCCTGGATGCAACTTGCCTCTCCAGCCTATCAAATCCATTCCCAGCCATCGGAAACCCAAGCTTGGCCCCCCAAAAGTTTAATGCCTTTGGGACCATAGCAGCACAAATGACATGTTATGAAGGGCTAGTAGCAAGGTGAATGTAAGCTTTAGAATAAGCACTGGACCCAAATTTATCTCTGTCTCCAGTGTGGCCTTGAGAAAGTAATTTACTTCCCTTATGGAGCTACTATGCAAGCTAATGCAACAAAGTAAAACACGTTACATGGCCATCACTACTCAGTTTCCGTTGGAGTCTGGACAAACAGAACTTTTGCTCTGAGGCCTGTACCTCAGTTTCTCCTCCTTTAATCTCTGTGCTCAATGAGACTTCCTTCCTAAGGCCTAGGACAGAATCAGGAGTCAGCATGATTTGTTTCTACCTCACCCCATGGCTCTGATCTCACCATTGTACCCCAGTTCTCTGTGGTTCACTTTGGTCCTGTTCCCACCTACTTCCTAACAACTATTCCGCCATGGTTCCTCAAAGCTCTGTTCACATGCTCCCCACTTCCTCCGAAGTCTTTCTCATGGCCCATAGGAATTCACATGATTCCAGCTCAGAACTGAGCCAAATAGATCTTTGCATGATCACTGTATATAATATCATTTGGGGATATTTCTTTCCCCAGCCCATACTATTTGGAAATTTCTTATGGCTAGGGCCTGAGTTTTCCTTTTGCATCTGACCTTGTCTTCTGTAGAGCTGGGCATACAGCAAGTGCTTAACAGATGCATAAGTGAACTGGGAGATATTAAACCAAAATCCTTGGTGGGCTGTCAGCATGGGAAAAGCCCCACCTGCTGCCTTAGGTGCTAGTATCTACAGCTGAGCCCCATGAGGCTGAAAGGTCCCTGCGTTAGAAATGGCTTGAGCCAGGTACACAGTGCGGTAGAAATAAACATGGTCCATAGGCCCCTTCCCTCCCTGGGCTGACTAAGGTTTCTCCTTTCCAGTCTGTTCCACAGCCCCAGCATGAGAAGGGCTGTCCTCAGAGGGAATGTGCAGGGCTGTGGCAAGTCAGTAGCAGCTTTCTCCAGGAAAGAATGCATCCCATTTCCCCAGGAGCCCTTCAGGTCTGTTGTGAAGGCTGAGTCAGAGCCTGAGCTTTAAGTGTGTAAGGCTCCTAGTGCTCAGCTCTAAAGGGAGAAGTTATGGGTGGGCCTCAAGGCCCCATGACTCCATGTAGAACTTGCAACCTCATTAACAAACCCAAAGGACCCACCAAGCCACTTGTGGCTGAAAACACACATCAGCCACTCCCTATGAACCAAATACACTCCCACCAGCAAAAGAGACTCTGACGAAGCCAATGGCTATTTTCCAGGAACCTCTGGGTCTAACTAAGGGAAGGAAAAAGATCAAAATCATGACCCCCATTCTCTGATCCAGAGACCTCTCAACAGGGCTCACAAGCAACTTCACAAGAATCAGACTGTAAGCAATGAAGTTCTTCCGATTCAGACAACGGTTTTCACTTAGGGTGTAGACCCTGAGTGTTGGGCTCCAGTAGGTAATACTCTCAGAAAGATGAGTGTCCATGGGAGGTGGGATTCCTGATGCCACTCACCTTCAAAGATGTATTATCTTTATTTAGGAGTAGTGTGTGTACTTATGTGAGCTTATTGACCCATGTGCATGCAGGTGCTGGTGGAGGCCAGAGGGAATTGAATATTCTAGAACATAGTAATAGGTGGTAGTGAACTGCCTGAGGTGGGTGCTGGGAACTGAACCTGGGTCCTCTGCAAGAGCAGCAAGTACATCTGAACACCGAGCCATCTCTCCAGCCCTACCACCCACCTTTAGATCCAGGTACTCCAGGTCCTTCTTCAGCTGGAGGTAGGTGTCATCAGCCTTCCAAGGAAGCAGAGAGAAACAAAACAGTTACAAACACTAGGGGTTCAAAGACTCGGGTCTTCTCAAGTAGATCATTCACATTACACAACTCTGGAGACATAGGACCATAGCAGACCGACACACCGGGCCATGGAGGAAGCACAGATGTCTTGCTGCAACTCGGAGCCCTCTTTCGGCATGGCAGAGCTTGGGGGTCACTATGGGGAAAGCCAGCTTATCCCTGCACCCACTGTGGATGGACAGGGAGGAGCCAACAGGAGAGCTAGGCAGTAGAGCAGATGAGGCGGATGACGGGCTCCTGAGGCAGAACCAGGAGATCTGCCTGGAAGAGCTCTTGCCACACACAAGCTAGGATCCCCGATGCCACTGCTCTCGTTCTTGGCATCAAACCTTTGAGCTGGGCTGGCTCACGTGCATGAAGTAACATGACCCCCAGTGATATGGACAGATGGCTGGAAAAGGCAGAGAGACAACTTGGTGATCCAGCAGGTCTCAGTATGACCGTGACTCAGGAGGATAAGTAGCAGCTGCTACAAGTTTGCTGGAAGCTTTGCTCTTTTTGTTCAGCAAGAAGCCAAAGAAGCTACACACCAGGAACTAGGGAAGGGTTCCTGGGTAAGACTATCTGTGGTGTCTCTCGTGGCCTATCAAGCTCTTCAGTGTAATTATTGATAATAAGGCTCCTCACAAGCCACACTCCCGTTCAACAGGTCACAGAAGCTAACTGAGGCAGAAGAGTCACAAGAGCTTAAGAATGGTCCAGTTACCATGTTCTTAGTGGACTGAGGGCCTCCAGCCGAGCAAGCCAAGGATGGGAAAGGTAGACAGTTCTGGTGCGAGACCATCACATACAACACATGAGAAGTTCACAAAGTGCTTTAGCAGGGAGCCCTGTCTGTAAGGGATGCTAAGGCTTGCACAGGCTTTCCCTATACTACCTCCTTCCCCACCCGCTTCCCCAGGTCACTGTCTCACACACTCTGAACAGGAGGAGAGAAGACAGCTGGAGCATGTTATTCAAAATCAAATTCATGACTTAGGATTTTTTTCTTTTCCTTTTTTTTTTGTGTGTGTGTGTAGCATGCATGTGTGTGTGCATGTTCTTGCATGTGTGGGCAAACACATATGTGTGAACACTCCATTGCTCTTCCACCTTATTTATAAGGCAGGGTCTCTCAATTACCCAGAACTCACTGAGACAGCTAGTCTTACTAGGCAGCTTGCTCTGGGGCTGGCATCACAGGAGGACAGCCACACCCACCCGGCATTTACAGGTCTCACACACTTTGATGGTGAGCTCTTGAACCACTGAGTCGTCTATTCAGTCTCACAACTTACGTCTGTTTGTTTTTAACATGGCCTCTCTTAACGCCTGTCTTTCTAATTACATTTCCTGCGTCCTTCAGGTCTTGCTATAGGGGTCTGGGAAGGAAAGTGAAATCCTAGCACCCGCATCTGTCCTCGGCCTGGCTCTGTGCTGCATGGAGGGCAGGCTTATGTGGCTGAACCACTGCTGCCCAAGGACAACTCCACAGACAGGAAGGAGTCCGTTTCCTTTAGCTGCTCCAGGAGCCCAGGACAGCCACTCCCTGGGCAGTCTCAGGAAGCCTGAATGCCATAGCCCTGGTGCTATTTAACACTCTACAAGAGGGATTCTGGCTCCGGCCTGCAAGCTCCTGGGGGCACCGCAGTGAGTCACTGCCCCTTCAGGGTCCTCTTGTCCCATAATGACAACTCGGTCCCACCTTACCTATGCAGGTTCCTACAAGGCTAAACAGGGCAAACGATAAGAGCTGTTCCACAAGTGGAGGTGTATTTCCCTCCAGGCTGACCCACATGTCTTCAATGAGTGACAAGGCTGAGTGACATGAGTGACAGGGCACAGCTCTTAGACAAGATGACCATTGCCAGCCTGGCAATCACTCTGCATAGCTCAAGAAGCAGGGTTCAGGTCTGTCCCGCCCCATGCAGCCCCTCCCCTGCACCAGAGCGGGTGGGGCTGGGGGCACTCCACCCTTGCCCACGGTGACTGGCTGTAGCACCCAGAAGCAAACAGGCAAGGGAAGAGGGAGAGAGCCAGCCAGCAGGACAGACCAGCGCACACGGCACAGGGAACATGGGTGGCAGGCCATCCCTGCCGGGGCCCAGGAGAGCCCACCGGCGCTGACCTGGCAGGCAGGAAAGGTCAGGTAGTGGTGCAGTAACTGGCCCACGGCGAAATTGCGCACGCTGGCCAACTTGGCCTGGTGCCGCTGCAACCGGGTGAGCAGCAGCGAGAGCTCTTCTAGCTGCGGGCGTGTAGACACATCGGGAGGGAGTCAGCCACCGCAGGGCACACGGCTGCAGTTACACTCTTCACCGCGTGCCGGGACCACACTGCTGTGACACCACTAGGCAATGACCGCATTGGCTCTGTCATTAGGGCAAATAAAGGCGCCGCCAGCATAGGGCACAGGAAGCTGTTTTCCCGGAAGCCACCAGCTCAGCTTCACCAGAAGGATGAGTGCTTTGGGGGGAGAGTTAACCAATCACAGTGAAGGCCAGGGAAGAAAGGAGGGATGCTAAAGGAGAAAGCAGGTAGCTAGAATATCCAAAGAGGGGACCAGCCCAACGTTCTCCTCCACTCTCCTCAGTCTTTGGAGAGCCTGCTACAAAGCCTGGGTGAGCCACTGGGCCTCTCTGTCTCCTCATCACTAAGGAAGGGTTAAAAGCTACCCTGTGGGTTGCAATTGATTGGCCCTGAGGGAGGAAATATCATGGGCTAGGGTCTCATATGCGACGGTATGTCAATCACCTGGAGAGGGAAATGAGGGGCCACTTACGGATTTTCCGTGTAAGCTGGGAGCGCTGACAGTGTGAGTCATGTAGCCCATGGACGGCATGGAACGTCGGTCCACATGAGAGGAGTTCTGTAACAGGAGGGGAGAAGCCAGACTGAGGCCAGGCAAGGACACCTCAGTCACTCACCGCCAGGCCCACCTACTATGTGCCCTTCCACCTGTCTGAGCCCAAAATGAATACACCGTGGTCCTGACTGGGCACAGCACAGCAAACTGAAAGTTGCCTGGAGAGTTAGACCTCAGTTGGGTTGTTATGGATAAATGAACTGACTGAACACCAACACCTTTTCTTGCTTGTAGGCTGCCAGGAAGCCACTGAGTGACTCCGTCTCTCAATGCCAGACCCCAGTCACCTGGCAGAAGTTCCCAGGCCTCACCTTGATAGCATGACCCCGTGCCTTCCTGGGAGAACCTCCCAGAGAGATGTCCACACTCCTCCTCTGGTCAGGTGGCTTCACTGTGACCCTTTCTGCTGGTGTATGTGGCCGCCGGGGTGGGAAGGGCCTGGGAGGCCCTAGAGGCGGGATGTCAGAAGGAGAGGGAGGCACGGAGATGGAGCGGGGCACCTCCAGCAGGCTCCGGCTGCGGCCCTGCTCCGTGAACTCTGGGGAGCCAGCTCCTATGGGTGCCGTGGGGCTGCCATGCCGGAACTGCTGCCTCTGCTGCCACTCGTACAGCTGCCACACGGTACCGTCCCTGTGTGCCCGGCGCTCCTCACTGGACATCTTCAGGTGGCTGGCTCGGTCCTGTGCGTACTTGTAGTCACTGGGCAGGTTCCGGGGAGGGGGTGAAGAGCTCCCAGAAGGATGTCTAGTGTTCTTGGGAAGAGTCTGGTAGTTTTCCGGGAAGGATAGGGGCTGACTGGGACCCTGGCGAGGAAGTGTCGTCTGGTCTAAGGGCAAGCTGAGAGAGAGAGAGAGAGAGAGAGAGAGAGAGGAAGCGACCGAGAGATCAGGCCATCACACGAAGCAACACAGCTAAGGAAATCCAAGAGGTCAGCTTACTGGGGAGACTGTGAGGACCCCAAACAGTGACTGAAGAAGACACATAGGGCTTCTCACTGAAGAAGACCCCAGAGGGAATTTTCTCTGACAGCCAGGACCACCACAGGTTCCCTTGCCCATCACTCCTGGTGCAGCGTCATTAAACTGTCTCTTCTCTCCTGCCAGCTGTCAATGGCAAGCAATGTGTGTGGATCTGGGAAGGTCTCAGTTCTCTCCTGCTGCTGGGGAGCCTAGCACCAACCCTCACCGCTCACAAAGAAAAGGGCTGGAGCGGGAGTCTTCCCTCTGCCACCCTCCAACCCAGAGACTGGTTCCTCCCCCTCCAGACAACTCTGAGAGCCTCCTAATGTGTTTCCTGTACACAGTCACCTGATCTGAGCACCCCAGTGTGCTCCAACCCTCCCCAGCTCCTGCTGCCTATGTAACACTTAAATCCTTAGCCTGGTGCTCATAACTTTCTAACATCTGATGACAACCTATTTGGAAATCCTGTTGTTTTTCACTTGGAAATCCTGCTGTTTTCTCACTGCCCCTTCCAGGGCCAATAGCCTAGAGGGCAACTGATGGAGGAGCACCCCACTGCCCCATGAACACCCCATACCTGTTGTCTGGCAGGGAACTCCCCCAACTCAGTACCTTCTCACTACAAAAAGCAAAAGTAGGGTGTAGCCTGCCCTAGGTTCGAATCTGAATTCTACCATACACAGGTTATGTGACCTCGGGAGGCTTACTGAATGCTCTGAGCCTCAGTTTCCCTATCTGTATGTGAGGTAGTATTACTGCTTCATCTAGGGGTTCTGAGAACTAATGAGGCCTGTAAGGGAAATGCATCCTCTGTGGCTGACAGCCAGAAGGTCCTTCACCAATGTCTGCTTCCCTCCGGTCCTCACAACACTGCTCTTCCATATGAATTCAGGCTCCCCAAGCCCTGTTTATCCAAGTCTTACTCATTCTCCAGGAAAATGGCCTACGTTTCTCCCAGCCCCACAGCCTGCAGTATGTCTACTATTCAGCTTGTTGTTTCAGTATGGGACTTTTTTAAGGTCCTGGACTGATGTGATTTTAATATTCCCAAGACATCTCTTTCCCAGCCAAGCTGAACATTCTTAAAGGACAGAAAATGTGTCTCACACTCCATGGTCTGAGAAAATCCTGATGTAACAACCAGGTAGGAAAGCTACTACCACTGGCTATCTCATTTCCTGAGACAGAAGAAAAATAGTAGCAAGGGACAAAATATGAAATTTAAAAAAATTAAAATACAAGCCAGATGTGGTGGCATATACTTATAATCCCAGTAATAGGGAAATGGAGGTAGGAGGATCAGAAGTTCGAGCTCATCCTCAGCTACATAGTAAGTTCTAGACCATCCTAGGATAACAGAGACCTTATCTTAAGAAAAGAAAAAAAAGTTTAGGGGTTGGAGAGATGACTCAGCAGTCAGAGTATTTGCTGCTTTTCCAGAGGACCCAAGTTCAAACCCAGCATCCACAAAGGGCTCATAACTATCTGTAACTCTAGTTCCAAGAGATCTAATGCCCTCTTTCTGACTTCCATAGGCACCAACCATGTGTGGTGATGTACAGACACACATGCAGGCAAAACATCCTTAACATAAATTTAAAAATATTAAAGCTATGGCCAGTGAGATGGCTTCCTAGGTAAAAGTGCTTGCCATGCAGGCCTGACAGTCTGAACTCACCAGAACCCACAGGGGCCAGAGAGAACTGACTCTCAAAAGTTTTTCTGACTGCTATGTGTGCACTGTGGCATTCTCATGTGCCTGCTCATGTGCGTGTACTCTCTCTCTCTCTCTCTCTCTCTCTCTCTCTCTCTCTCTCTCTCTCACACACACACACACACACACACATTTTTTTTTTTTTTCTTTTTTTTTTGCTTTTTTAGTTTAATCTGCAAGGTAATGTAGTGTTTTAAAGAGAATAGGCTCTGGGGTTACAGAAGCCAGAGTTCAAATCCTGGTTCTGTCTTATCAATGTCACATAGCAAACTTGTACACAATGCATTACTGTGTGTCAGACATTGCTCTGGGCCGATGCTAACTCCAAGCATGGTCAGTGGAGGCAGTGGCAGCAGCAGCACCCAAGGCCTTGTTCAAAAGGCAGGTTCCCTACTTAAGCCAGACACTGTACACTCTCACTTCTACGTGGGACGCAGAGAAGGAATGAGTAAAGCTGTCGTTACCAGAGCTGGGGTCGGCAGGATAAAGAGGGAGATGTTGGTCAGTGTGTGCAAACCTTCAACCAGATCAAGGGAGCATGTATTAAAGCCCCACTGCACAACATGTTGACCACAGCTACTAATGATATATGCTTCAAGACTGAGTATTCTCACCACATACACACATAAAGGATATGTGGGTGGGGTGATGAGTGTTAACTAGCTTGTTTCAACCACTTCACAATGTATGCACATACTACAATGTCCTATCTATTCCATCAATATGTAATTATTACTTTTCTTAGATACATGATGCATGTATGTGTGTGTGTGTGTGTGTGTTTGTGTATGTGCGCACATGTATTCGGGTGTGGATGCCCATGTACATGTGTGTATCCAGAGGAGGACAGCAAGTATCCTGCTCTAACACTCTACCTGTTGCCTTCAGACAGTGTCTCTCACTGGCCTAGAACTTCTTGTTCAGACTAAGCTGGCTGGCCAATGAGCTCCCAGATCCACCTGTCTGTCCCCTAACACTGGGATTGCTTGGCATAGGTGAAACACCTGGCATTTATATGGACTGAACATGAACTCAGGTTCTCAAGCTTGCCAACTGCCATCTCTCTAACTCCATAATTATTCCTTTTTGGTTAAAAGTAAAAGATGGAGGGAAGTCTTAGCATTGGCTGCTCCTGCAAAGGACCCGGGTTCAATTCCCAGCACCTATGTGGTGGCTCACAACTGTCTGTAACTCCAGTTATGGACTCTTTTTTCTGACCTCTGCAGACAGTGGAAACACACATAGTACACATACATGCAGGCAAAACATTTATACATATAAAATAAATCTAAAAAACCTTTTAAATACAGGGCTAGGACATAGCTCAGTTGATAAGAATCCTTGCAAAGACCTTGCAAAATCCTTGCACAAAGCCCTGGGTTCAAGACCTTTTCTAAAATACAGTTTTGAGGGCCAGGCGGTGGTGCCGCACACCTTTAATCCCAGCACTCGGGAAGCAGAGGCAGGCAGATCTCTGTGAGTTCAAAGCCAGCCTGGTCTACAGAGTGAGTTCCAAGACAGCCAGGACTGTTTCACAGAGAAACCTTGTCTCAAAAAAAAAAAAAAAAAAAAAAACCTAACTAAATAAACAAACAAATAAATAAAATCACTTGTATCTGTCTGACGTCAGGTCTGTGTCTTTTCTGAGTCTCACTTCCCTTTCTATAAAATGTGAGTAATAAGAACCTCTGACTACATCATTGTGAGGAGTAGAAATGGGTGCCATCAAATATGGTAGCTTCCCTTTAACAGTTTCTTTTCATTCGGTCAGGGTAATTTTAAGATCTCTTCAGTCAAAACCCTGTCTAGCATGCAAGTGTGCCTGCTTGCCACTAGGTGGCAGAGTTTTCATTCATTTTCCCAAAGCCCAAATCTGATGTGGTAGCAACACCCAAATCCTCAGAGGTGGCGTCTGGAATAAAAACGTGGGGCTTCCCCTGGAGGCCAGGACTTTGTAACCATTGTTCATTCCGCCTGAAGTAAAACTTGAAGTACGCAAAGTATGTCCCGGCCAAGCTCCTTCTGCCTCTCCAGCCCACGTGCGGCCCTGCCTACCAAGTTTAGATGGTCGCAGCACCCCTCCACCCCCACCAGACAGTGCCCCGAATGCTGAGCCCATCCTCTAGTCCATGCCTTCCATTTACACACTGTCTGCCATTTGGGATGACCTCAGACACTAGGATGATGGTGGGCATTGGCTCCTGCGGCCAAACTGTAATAATTAACTGGCTGATGGAGGGAGGGCCACGACAGGCCCCAGGAGCAGGAGCAGGTGGGGGCTCCTGGGGAAGCCCTGCCCTGACAACAGGCATGTGTCCAGCCTGGCCTTCCACAGATGGGATCAGGAGCTCCTGGTCTCTTACCTGCTCTGTGGCTCCAAGAACAGAGAAGTTAAACAGGATATCCTGAGAAAGTCGCTCCAGATACAGTCACGTCAAAGCATAAGATCAACTTGGTGACCACTCATGTGTGCTGCAGAATTCCTCACCCTAGCTTCCACATCAATCATGCAGGCTTTCATTTCCTCTTGTGTTCCCTCAAATCCACTTCTAATCCCCGGCCCCACCCCACCTTTCTAGTTGACAAGTGCACTTTACTTTAAACACTGGGTGCGGGTGGAGAGAGCAGGCTCGAGTTTCAAAAACAAGCTCACAGGACAGGTTAGGACGCAGGGTATGGGAGACTCTTGCTATCCCCATTCCGACAGAGTTAAGTGATAGGGAATGCAATAGAGACGTATCTCAACATATGGGGATAAGTTAGAAATAGTTCCCCACGTGGACCAAAGCAGTCTAACAGTCTTCCAACGCCACTATGTGCTCTGTCCAGTGACATTGAGGTCAGCACCGTCTTAACTATACACAGAGTGGAGATGGCCAGCTTCTTTCTCTGCATTTTCAAATGGAAAATGGATCGAGTTCCTTCATTAAGCAGCCAGATCCATTTGTCACTCACTAATGGACATTACAATTATACTTATATATATGAGAGAGTGTGTGTGTGTGTAGAACAGACTGGTCCAGAACTGACAGCTACCCTCTGGTGAGCCCAGCTACATACATCTTTAAGGATAAATATCTGGGAATGTAGGATGCAGTCCTTTCGAGACATGGTGCAACCTCGTGCTGATGGGCATTCTCCTCTATACTCTGCTTTCGGGACTCACTTCAGGACTGATTCACTGTGACCCACTTTCAATCCCCCTAAGATCAGTTTCCACCACTGGGCTCTGCAGTGACCTCTAAGGCCAGTGAACTGCTCTCTACAGATGGATGATCGCCCCTCCCCCTGCCCTTTAGGTAAGAAGGGCACCAACTCCTACCTCACATCCTGGGGAATGCTAGCACCATCAGCCCTCAGTGCCACCGCCTCTCCTTCCCGTGCTGACCACTTACCCTTTCGGCTCCCTGATACATGCCGCCCCCGTGCCTCCTGCAGGACAGGCCATTGTGTGTAGTGGAGTAGGGGAGGTCTGTGGGCTGTCAGAAAGGCTTATGGAGACACATTTCATCAGGAACCAGTTAGAACCTCAGTTGTCTGCTTCTTTCCAAATATTCTGTCCTGTGAAAGGTTCTCACGGGCCAGGCATCCCAGTGACTCCTTCACTCCTACAGTCAACTGCCTTCAGACTTAAACTTTGAAACTAGCTCTGCCTGGGTGTGGTGTGTGCATCTTGCATCACGGCACTTGGGAGGTAAAGGCAGGTGGAGCTCTGTGAGTTTGAGGCCAGCCTGAGCTACAGAGTGAGATCCTGTCTAAAAAAAGAAAGAAAGAAAAGGGTATAGAGAGACAGCTTAGCTGTGTAGAGCACTTGCTGTTCCTTAGAGGACTCAGGTTTGGTTCCTAGCATCCACATGGTACCGTTTCTAACTCCAGTTCTAGGGGACCCAGTGTTCTCTTCTGGCCTCTGTAGGCACTGGCCACACATCTAGTACACAAACATATATGCAGGCAAAACAGCTATACACATAAATTTAAATTTTTTTCAAGTGAAAAAAAGCTCTATCAAGACGAGCAATACAAGATGTCCCTACCTAAGTCAAAGACACTCATTGGAAGAAAAAAAGACCTTCCTCAGCCTTCCTCATCTCAGCTGCTTCTCACTTGCTCAAGTCCAAATTCCAGGGCTTATTGCCAGCGCTCCCTCCCCTTCACCATGCATATCTAAAGCACAGACAAACACACCACCTTTTCTAACCTCATCTGTTTGTTTCTATGTGTGACATTACCGTCCTGGGCTGCTGCAGCAGCCACCTCCTCCCAGCTCTGTAGCAGTGACGTCATCAGAGCCAATCACGCACTGTATAAAACCTTCCAGTCACTCCTATCGCTCTTTTTGTTAATTTAAATGCCTGACCTTCAACTATGAGGCTCTACGATATAACCCTACCGGCTTTGCAACCTCACTCAGCCATGGGTCACCTCACAACCACCGGCTCAGCACCAAGGACAACAGTGCCCCTCCCCTCTGTTCTGGGGCCACAGCTTTCTGTTTTCAGTAAAACACAACAGTTAAATAAATAGAGCCGACATCGGCTCTTTCCTAAGGAGAAGGGGCAAGTCTCTTAGTTACAACACAGAAGGCTTCCCCTCTGGTCAGTCCCACAGCCATGTCGCTAAATGAAGTTCTTTAGTTTGTTCACAGCCATGTGGGCCAGACACACCTGGACACCATGCCCACCTCTGAGGACAGGCTGCAGCTATTCTCTTCCAGAGCCACAGGTGGACAGCCTGTACTCCCTGACAGGACGGACGAGTGTCTGTAGTGCCTAGGCTCTTCCCTGGACTCCTCCAGGCATCTGGGGGTGACTCCTCAGAAGCAGAGGGGCAGCAGTGTAAGAGTCGACCGGTTAGTGACACCGCTGGCCATGTCTGTGTCCCCAGACCACACTCTAAACTCTGGCCTTGCCACTAATCTGTGTGTCCTAGGCAGGCTGCTTCCCTTCTCCAAGCCCATCCCTCTGGTCTGTAAATTAGAGCTATCATCCCTCTTTGGAGGGCTATTAAGGGTATTTTCATAGAGGTAGAGAGGTTAATCAGCTGAGCAGGTACTGGGGAAATGACAGCTGTTCACACACACACACACACACACACACACACACACACACACACACACCGTTACCATGTTCATTAGCCACACATCAACACCATGACTGACCTCCTTCCATCCCCCTTCTGAGCCTTTGCCCAGTGTTCTGCCTGGGCCATCTTCCTCTGGCTGTATTTCTCTGGGTTGGCCCTGGGAGGAGCAGCACGCTGGTACCCACTGGTCCCATTTTGTTCTCCTGGGCCATAAGAGACAGGTGGCACGCCATTCTTCTCGGCCCGCTGTGGCTGTGCTTGCTGGCCTCGGGGACCACCGGGCAGATCCACAAATAAGGCATCCTCCTCAGCTGGCAAGTACGGGGACCTGGCCTTGCTCCTGTCCCGCCTGCCCTCCAGTGGGTCTCTTTGAGAACGGAAGCGCTCCTCCTCCGGCTCCCTCCTGTCGAAGCCATAGGAGTCTTCATAGCCTCGATGAGGACAATCTCTCGAGTGCCCAGGTCCCACATGGCCACATTCTTGACAGGTGTCGGTGTGGTTGGCCTGTGGCATGGCCTGCCGCTCCACCTTGTCCATGTCCCTGTAACGGCAGCAGCATATTCAGCCCACACCACAGTCAGGACTCCCCACTGGTATTCTATACTCATCTCTGGAACCTGCCCCCCATGCCCAGTCCTTTCTTCTGCTGAGGGAACCTGGTTTAAATACCACACTCCCTTGGTGTAATAATCATCACACTGAAACTGCCACCCCAGACCACACACTTCAGCTTCTGCCTCCCACTGCCTTTCCACCCTCACCCCGCCACCTTCACCTCCACTCCACATACACACAAACCTGGCAAGTGTCAGGAGAGGTACTGGGTGACGACTAAAGGTGTGAGCTGAGGCTAGACGAGGGGCTCTGTGACACTGGGCAGGGCTCACCTGTAGAGGCTTGCCCACACTGGAAGCCTCCAAGGGACAGGTCCTAGTTCTGTGTGCAGTACCACCACTCAAGACAGAACAATGGCTCACTGGAGTCGGATGGACTCACTCCAGCATAGATGGAAAAAATGAGCAGGAACTCAGATGGGGCACAGTCTAGCTGTGTTCCACAGTGAAAAGGTCCTGCCCTTCAGATACATGGCTCTATGATGGCTTAGCCACGACTGTCTCCACTTTGACCTGGGAGCACACAGCAGAACCCCCGCTGTATTTATAACATGGTAATCAGAGCCCTATGACCACCCAGAAGCTCAGCTTTCCAGGATGAGTGCAGACTCACGCTAGTCCAGGGGACAGAAGAATGCAATTCCCAGCACAAGGGTGGCTTCTTGTGTACAGGTCTAAGTGTGGGCTGCAGAGCCCAGCAAGCAGTCTCACTCGCCACTATCAACGTTGGAATGCCTTCTCCACAGAATCCCAAGTTATATGGAAATAAAGTTTATCTGTACTTTTCTACAATTTTTTGTTTTGTTTTTCTAAGACAGGGTTTCTTTGTGTAGCCCTGGCTGTTCTAGAACTCGCTGTGTAGACCAGGCTGGCCTTGAACTTAGAGATCCACCAGCCTCTGCCTCCTGAGTGCTGGGATTCAAGGCGTGCGCCACCATTGCCCGGCCTCCCTACAATTCTTTATTATTTATTTGTCTACCTATTATTTTGTGTGTGCACATGTGTCATGGTGCATGTGTGTGGGTGATTGATTGTCTACCTATTATTGTGTGTGTGCACGTGTGCCATGGTGCGTGTGTGGAGGTGATTGATTGTCTACCTATTATTGTGTGTGTGCACATGTGTCATGGTGCATGTATGTGGGTGATTGATTTTCTACCTATTATTTCGTGTGTGCACATGTGCCATGGTGCGTGTGTGGAGGTGATTGATTGTCTACCTATTATTGTGTGTGTGCACGTGTGCCATGGTGCGTGTGTGGAGGTGAGAACACAACCCGCAACAGTCAGATCGCTCATTTCACCATGTAGCTCCTGGGGACAGAATTCAGGTTGCCAGCCTTGGTGGCAAGTACTTTCACCTGCTGAGCCACCTGGCCAACTCCATGCCTCAAGGAGGGGTCCAGGCTGACCTTGAACTTGCTATATAACTGAGAATTACCTTGAACTCTCGATCCTCTTGCCTTTATAGGATTACACCACCACTAACACTGACAACCTGATTTCCGTCCCCAGAAACCACATGGCAGAGGGAAAGAATCAACTGGATGGAAGTTGTCGTAGAATGCCACATGCACACCTGCATTTGTGT
Source organism: Peromyscus attwateri (assembly GCA_902168425.1). Taxonomy (NCBI): domain Eukaryota; kingdom Metazoa; phylum Chordata; class Mammalia; order Rodentia; family Cricetidae; genus Peromyscus; species Peromyscus attwateri. The sequence goes on from CABHPP010129364.1 coordinate 17,063, forward strand.
ACACACACACACACACACACACACACACACACACACACTAATACTTTAAAATCAAGTCTCACTGTAAGCTCACGGAGAAATTATGTTCCACAGGATAGCTGAGCAGTTTGATTGGCCTCTCTTCCTCTTCTTTGTCAGTGAACCCCACCAGCAGCAGCCTTTGAGGTGCTGCCCTTGGCCTCTGTCCTCAATACTGTCTCTCATCCTTACAGGCTGTGCTCTATAGCTGCCTTCTGGCTCTCACTGGGAGAGTAACAGTGGTTCTGTGCTTTCATGTGTTCCCACACTGCCAAGTGGTCACTCCAGCTTGGAAACCCAAAGAGCTGTATCTTTTTTGAGGGGAGGGAGGGAGGAGTCTCATGAATTCCAGGCTATCATCAAACTCTTATGTAGCTGAGGAAACCTGCTTCTACCTCCCAGGCTCTGGGATGCCAGGCCTGGTACATGCTATGGTAGGGCTGGAACCCATGGTTTATGCCTGTTAGACAAGCATTCTACCGACTGGGCTTTATCTCCGTCTCCAAGTAGCTCTGTCTTCTTATTCCATGCCCTGAAGATAAGCAGTCAGACAAACACTCCACTATCATGTACTCGTCGTCAGAACTGAGGAAACGCTGAGGACCCCAAAGTCATGGAGTTGGCTGGTCTCCTCTCACCTCAGCGCTAACTTTAAAACAATAAATCTTGGTTTTGATTGTACATCCGAAGTAGGATACACCCTCCCACACAAGCTAATGCTTCCTGGAAATCAATTTGATGGGGGACAATTACATCTATATTTGGATTAACACCAGAATTTCCTGCAGAATAAACCTCTAGGGTTGAGAGAGCAGTGTCTGCTCCCTACCTGGTACAGTTCTCACCCCTAAGATTTTGGGGTTCCGAAGCTCCTTATCCTTATGGCTTCCAGGACTTAAAGAGACACCTTTAGGCCCCAAATGTTCAGTCTGTGGCTCAGGTAGGCAGGCAGCGTTTCCTGCTCCCTAACCTTGCCTGACTTCAATATTGAACAACTTACTAAGTCAGGGGCTTTAAAAACCCCCGCCCCCAAAAATTTGTTTTCTCCTGGTCTCTCTACATTCTCAGTAATTTACCATGTGACTTCTCAAATCAGAAGACCTGTCACAGAAGAAGTCTGCACTGCTCAATTTGGCACGAGGGCAGGAACGGGTGAAGTAGCCCCCACTGCTGATGACTATGTCATTCAGAGGGCTGGCCACAAGACCACAGGGCCTAGAGCCGAGATGCCATAAACCCTTCCCGGATGGGTTCCTGCTGGAGTCCTGAGCACTGGTCCCCAGTCTCAGAAGGAGGTGAGTTCAAAGCCAGGACCCCCCCTGGGCACCATCTATAGCTTTCTACAAGCCTGAAGAGATGGGGCCTCACAGTACCTGGGAGGCCGGCAGGCAGGTTCCTTCACTCTGGTTAGTGCTTAGCGTTGAGGAAGGAGCCACTGAGAGCAATGGAGACAGGGGTCACTTCCTTCTTCCCTCTCCGAGTTAAATAGGGTAGCCCCTGGCCCTCACCCCAGGGAAAAAAATCTCTCACTCCTCTTCAACTGGCTCCGCTTTACCTGAATTAGCAACAGTGGACCTGACTGTGCTAAGGACACTCCATAGCCTTCAGCTGTCTCCCCAGTGAGTCACTCCTGCATCAGAGTGGCATGTGAGAAAATCCTTTGCGAGGCTGAAAACTCCACAGTAGTCTCAGCCAGGGTCATACATGTTTTAAAGCTGATGCCATTGCTGCCATATATGCAAGGTCCTACTGTGTGCCAGGAACTTGACAAAGCCCACCTCTCATCCCTGCAACAACACTGCCAGCTCAGCTCTGCCATGCCTAGAGAGGCTGAGGACACCCCCACGTGGGGTTACTTACAACACGGTGTCTCTAATGGGACGGAGGGGCAGTCCAGTGGGAGTGCTGATGTAATCACTGCTCACAAGGCAGACCCCTGTGCAAAGCACATCACTGCCTCTTCCTGTCAACAACACAAACCCACAGACTGGGCGTCATTTCATCACAGCTAATAAAAGTGACGCTCAGAGAGCTGAACCATCTTGTGCTGGATCCAGCACCAGTAACACACATGGGACTCCAACCCCATCAGATCTGACTCCAAAATCTGCAGGCACAAGGCTGAAAATGTGTTTATCAAGTACTTCTGCTGCGGCTTGTCTAGCCATACATCACCCAGGGTGAACAGATTCTGGAAGGCCAGAGAAAGTACAGAGAGCTTGAATGTGGGGCCATTTCTGAGAAGGCTGGTTCCTTACACAGAATCCCAGAGCAGTGTCCACGTTGTACCCTGTCATTCCAACCTTTTAAAACACTTTTCTTTGGTGGGTGTTGGGGGAGCAATGTGTCACTGTGCAGGTGTGGAGGACAAAGAACCACTTGTTGGAGCTGGTTCTCGCCTTCAACCTTGTGGGTCCTGGGGAATCGAACTTGGGTTGTCAGGCTTGGAGGAAAGTGCCTCAACCTGCTGAAGCATCTTGCCAGCCAGCCAAGTCTATCTGAGAAATTTACAGGTAGAAAGGTTTCACAGCTGTTTAGTTCATCAAGTCATGCCCTCGCCCAGCCAGCCAGTCAAACAGCCATGCATTTAAGTGAACACTTACTCTGTGCCAGGTACTCAATGGGCTGCTTTCAAGACTGTGATGATGAGGTTTGGACACATGCCACAGCATCTGGCTACCCCATCCCCCTTTGATGTGGGTTTTGGGGATCAAACTCCAGTCAGCCTTGCTCACCAAGTCATCCACCAGCCCCATATATGCTTTTCCTCAGTTGTGTGCATCTGACTTCCTTGTACTAGGAGGCCTCCTCTCCATAGCCTTTCCAGATCACTCAGACAAAAGTGGCTGCTCCTCACCCACTGCCCCACCCTTTTCCTCTCTCTGTCTCACTGCCTCCACGCTTAGATCATGGTAAAAGTCATCTTACCGACTTAAGTGTGCTTTCCCCCCACTCCCAAATGCAGGTTGATTAGACTCTACCTCTCCTACTGCTATGATTTCACTATCAACTGCCCTTCATGAATATTTGCAGAATAAAAGATGAACAGATGACCAAACGTGCAGGTCTAAGTTCAGGGAGATCCAGGTGGTTGGGGCACAGAGAACAGGGAAGGCAAGAGGTTAAGTTTGTAGGGACCAGGCATACGTGCCAGCTTCAAAATCCCTGACAAGGAAATGGGATTTTATTCCAAAGGTGACTAGAATGTGAGTTCCTTCAGTCCCAAGACAGGATTGGAAGCAAAGCTTAGAAGCCGAGGGACTTGAGGTGTCCTCTGATAAGCCCTCCCCTGTCCATTTTGTGAGCTGCAAACGCAAACAGGCCTCCCTGCTCAGTGCTTTGGCTCTCTGGGAAAGACGACGCAGCATCCTTAGACAAGCTGGGAAGATGGTGTCAAGACAGCCCCAGGGAATCAAACGAGGTCCAGATGTGATGGGGAGAATACAGAAATGGAGAGAGGGGGGCGGGAATGGGACTTCATCCCCCTTCCATCCCAGGAAGTGGGGTGGGGTGTGTATCAGAGGGATCCGAAACTTGTGTAGGAAACAAGATGATGAAAATCAGGTGCAGCCAAGGAGGTGTAAAAAGGAATTCCCTGGAAGAAGGCTAGAGGAAGAGGGAGGGCTTCGGGGAGCTGGGGCTGAGCTAAGCACACTGCTAGGAGATACACTGGCAGAGAAGAGAGTGTGATTCTCTCAAACACTCACAGTTGAAACTGGAAGGGTGCATAGAAAAAAAAAAGGGCGGATGGTGTTACTATGCCAGGAGCTACAGAAGCCAGCGTATCTGACACGGAGTACTGACTGCATCTCAGACTCCTCAATAAGTAACGTGTTTAATCCTTGGGAGGGTCTTAAGAACTGTGAGAAACTGCCATGTGAAAAACACAAGTAATTCTCACACAGTGACGGGGGTGGGTGGGGAAGGGAGCTAGAATCTGAACTCACATCTGAAAGGCTGCAGAGACCAAGTCCTGGGAGGAGGCGGTCAAGACAATAGGAATGAAGGGTGGGCTGGGCAGGGGTCTGGAGAGATGGCTCAGAAGTTAGGGGCACTGGCTGCCCTTCCAGAGGACCTGGATTCGATGCCCAGCACCCATAAGACAGCTCACAACCATCTATAGCTCCAGTTCTAGGGAATCCAACATCTTCTGCTAATTCCAGTGGGCGCCAGGCATACACAGACATACATACATACAGGCAAAATATCCATACACACAAAATAAAATAAAAATAAAAACGATAAAGCTACATACAGCAGGAGGCGAGGGGTGCATTGGCCAGCCTAGGTGATGGCTACTGGTATTCTGCCACTCATCCCAACAAGGCATTTATTTCCAGGTCCTCAGCCTGATGCCCTCAGCCTTCCCATGGGACAAACTCTCTGCTTTCAGTCCCTGTGGCCCATAGGACTCCACTTTTGTCCTGGAGGTGAGGCATATGTTTTGAAGGGCCAGTGGCATCATCAAGTGCCTTCTCTGGCCACCATGGATGGTGGAGAGCCTCGGTGTGGCTGAGGTCAGCCTGAGGGTGCATCTCAGTGCTTCTCCAGCAAGACCCTGGCTCTGCTGCTGGGCTTCAAACAGGATGGCCAGAGCCGAAGAGTGCTAGAAGCCCCTCACCCTCAGATCCAGATGTTCCCAGGACCTGCCCAGCCCAGAGCCTGAGAGATTGACAGTCTCTGAGCCCCAAACCAGCTGCTCTAGAGCTAGGCGTATCTTGAACTCTTCAGGGACCTGAAGCACTAATCCCCATCCCCTCAGTCACCTGCAATCAACAGTACTGAGAGATGCCACCATTCCTAAACACAGTACAGGACAGGAGATCTGGGTGAGAACTACGAGACAGGAGGCTGCTGCAGGGGTGGGGCCACAACCACTAATGGGAAGGAGGGTGTCAGTGGACCACCAGACTGGAGGAGAGACAAGATTCTGTCCTACCTGACAAAATATTGTCACTAACCAAATGTCTGAGCATCTTATTCTAGAAACCCAGAACAGTTCATGAGTCTCTGTCTGTTTGGTTGACCATTTCATCTCCCAGGTGGTTAAGGGAAAAAAACGGTACCATGTCTTTATTCTGACTCAGAAGGCAAGAGTTTTTCTAACTTTTGAAAGAGAAGGAAACTTGAGCAAATATGATGGAATTTTATGAGTTTGTTGGGAGCAAAAAAGGGTGTAATTTTCAGAGAAAATGCTTAAGACAAGAATCCCTTGCAAAACCAGCTATCAACTATAATTCATCGGTAGAATAGAGATGTCCAAATCTTGAAGTAATTAATCTTCAGAAGTTCTGGGCAGGTGGCGCTTTCTGTCAGAGCACTCTTCTGTTACAGCCAATAACATTCTATGCTTGTCTTTACTCACCATGGGGACACAGCATTAACATAACCAGACACTACTGAGTCCAGTGGCTCATGTCTGTGATCTCTGTACTTTGGAGGCTGAGGCAGGAGGACTACTGTGAGTTCAAAGCAGTCTGAATTACAAAATGAGATGCTGTGTTTAAAAAAACTAACGAACAAACAAAAGATAACCTGACTCCACACAGCAGATTAGTAAACTCCAAAGACTGATAAGATCGACCACCAGGGCTGGAGAGATGGCTCAGAGGTTAAGAGCACTGACTGCTCTTCCAGAGGTCCTGAGTTCAATTCCCAGCAACCACATGGTGGCTCACAACCGTCTGTAATGAGATCTGGTGCCCTCTTCTGGCCTGCAGTCATACATGCTGTATACATAATAAATAAATAAATCTGAAAAAAAAAAAAAAAAAGATCGACCACCAGTGAAGACGTGTGGGCCAATGCTCACGAGTGGAACACACTTTGCTGCTTAAGGGACAATTTGGTGGGATTACATAAAATAAAAGGGGTGATATTTTGACCCAGCAATCCGAAGAGCTCACGTGTGAAGAGCTGGTGGAGGGGTTTTGGTACAGGACTATTTATAAGAATAGCATTAGGAAACATGCTTCAGAGCCGGCACATGTCTGAAGACACAACAGCACAGCCACACATGATGGACACCACACAGTGGACGCCACACTGGTGACAAATTAAACAGTTACCAGATTTGGATGAGCTCTTCATCCCAGAAGTTCACGGATTGGAAGTCTGGTCTCAAATGTGACTGGAGTAAAGGGCGGGGCTTAGTGCCAGGTCAAGGCAATTAGGCCATTGCAGATGCTGCAGCAAAAGTGACTGATACTGGTCTCCCTCTTTCAGGAACTCCCATCATGGTGGCACTTGCCTTTGATACAGTATAAGTGGTTTGTGTATGGGTGCCCATGACAGATTCCAAACCACATCACTTAGACGTCAGCCTCCAAAACTGTGAGGTGAATAAAACTCTTTTCTTTATATATTACTCAGACTTGGATATTTTGTTATAGCAGCAGAATAAAGACTGATATAGTGATCTATGCCTACCAGTATTAAATAATATGGATGTTCTTGTTTATGCTTTAAAATAACAAGAAAGATGGTCCAATGGGTACGGTGCTTGTTACCAATCCTGACAACCTGAGTTCAATTCCTGGGATGCACATCATAGAAGGAGAGAATAAACTTCCAAAAGTTGTCCTCTGACCTCCAAAGTGGTGCCATGGCATCAGTACACACACACACACACACACACACTAAATAAATCAATAAATAAACAAACAAACAAATAAAATGATTTTTTAAAGGTAAGAAAGAAACCTGCATATATCTGTATACATCTATGCCATAAACAGAAAGTTATTTTAAAGGATATCAGTTAACCTAACAGAGATTACCTGGGAATGTGATTTGGAATATCTCTATCCCTTCTACCACAAATAAGAAAATCTGAGAACACACATATGTCATATTCCATGGATGTGTATCCTAAGCAGCCATGGCACAGGCACCACGGCATTAGATGCTGGCTAGAGGAGCTTCTAGCCTGGCGAGCTACATGTGCTAGCATTTGCACATTCTCCTAGAAGCACTTGTTCTAGAATGTACTTGAGAGAGCTGGCCATCTGGAACACAGCACCAAGAGTGGAACTGAAGCTCTATGGAATTTTTCTAGCCCCTGCCCTGGGAACCCTCCACCAGGACTGACCTCTTCAGTGACGACCGAGACAGCACCTGCGCAGCCTGGTTCATGGCCCTGACCCAGGCGTTCATGTCCTCCAGGGTGTCAGCACTGAAGTAGTAGGTTCTCATGCCCGAGTGCTCAGCCTGGGAGCCCGCTGTGGTGGTGCTGTAGATGAGCGCCCTCATTCCTGTGTGCACAGCCTGGAGCAGGGGACAGACAGGTTAGCACACCTTCTCTCTGGGAGCAAGAAAGAGGGGGAGCTTCGGCTGTGTTCCCGCTAGATGAAGCCCAGTGGCGGCCAGTTTGTCTTCACATCTGAAAACTGTCACAGCCCAGATGCCACGTTCTTAGATTGCCAGACTCCAAGACAGAAGTGGCTCAGTTTCCTGGGCTTCGACTGGCATGAAACGTGATGTGTGCCTAAAGCAGCAGCTACTGTCTTTTAAAGACACCATGGATCTGGGCAGAGCTGACCAACATCTGACTGGAATTCTGCAGTGCTGGTGCATTTGGCCCCTCAAGGCTATACATTGTGGGAAGCCTAGAAAGAGCAGTGACTCTGAGGGCTTCCAGTTGGAAACATCACCATATCCTGAGCCTGAGAAGGCAGTGGCCTGCCTCTTAACCTTACAGTTTAAACCTCACCCCATCTACACAGGAAGATGCTGTAGAAAAGGGAAAATCGTGAAAGTACCCATCCTGTGGCTCCTGCCCACAATTTTAGTCTCTTTTTAATCCCAACAGCCTGGAGAGGCTAGGACAGACCTGTTTTGCAGATGAGGCAAATGGATCTGAAAGGCTCAGTATCTCTCCCACACGCCACATCTGGAAGAGGTTCTTAGAGAACTTACCATCACCAGACACTGCTTCTTTCACAAGTTTCACATGAAAAGGAAACTTCCTGTTTTTCTCACCACCATATACCCAGCCCGGCATATGGTACGTGCTCACTATTGGCTGAATGAATGAATGTGAGTGAAGGGTTGGAACCTCGGTCTAACTCCCAGCCCAGGCTTCTCTGTATAATGCTCACAGGCCCTATACAAAAATGCAGGTAATTCTGTAATGGGATCTAGGCAGACCCTACCAGTGACCAGTCAGAGGAAACACTTATAAGCTGGGGAGTGTTATGCTCTCAGTATGGATGGACAAATCCTCCCAGAGAAGCCTTCAGCATTCACTTCTCCCCACACTCGACATCCAAGTCCCACAGTGCACATTAACTCTGGGCCTATCTCTCCCATTAATATGTCTGAGTCTACCTAACCGTGCCTAGGGAGACTGGGCAGACTCTGCCTGCTGCCAAGGTTTCCACAGTGGCAGAAGAAACCTCATATCCCCACTTGGAATGTCTTAGGTGTCCTTTCGGTCCCCTCTGCCTTAGCAAGCAGGAGCTACAGCAAGAAGAGCAAGAAGAGACTCGTGCACACCCTCCCATGTACCAGCAGAATTCCTTAGACAGGTTCTCCTGGACCATGAGGCCAAGAGTCTCTGCACACCACAGAGGGTTCTGGGGTAGTCACTAGACCATCCAATGCAAAAGCAGGAAGGTCTCCAGTGCAGCCTTCAAAAGAGCAAGTCCCTGCACTACAAGCATTCTGAGAGCCAGCCTTGTCCAGCAATTAGCCTAGGACACACTTCAAGCATGCAGCCACCACAGGAGTCATGCACGAGCACAGAGACTTGTTCTCTAGTCACCACCAGCAGGCTTGGCCTAGCTGCTCACCTGAAGACCAGGTTCCCAGCTGTACTCTGCCTGTGCTGAGGCAATCAGATGCTCTGACTGTAAAGGGAATGAAGATACAAGTTCCTCTGAATCTGGCCCAGTGACCTAAACTCAAAGAGCTCTGTGCCTGAGGAGGTATCTATGGTCCAGCAAGAGGCCCTTGGGACGGTCCCTTCCTCTCAGCTCCACGTTCCTCAGCTAGCACAATCCTATAAGGCAACTTTGCGTGACTGAACAGAAACCAGACTACACCGGAAGGAAACTAGGATGAGAGTGAGGAAGCATCTACCTCAGAAACAACCTGCCCCAGAACACGGCTGTGCTAACACGATACTAAGAAGGAAGCCCAGATCCTCCCCCCTCAAACCCCAATATCAGATTTCAGGACAGCAAGAATCTACACGGGTAATAAAGGAGCATGCAAAGGCCACCAACTGACTGACAGATTCTCAAGTGTACTCCCCCCACAATAATTCGCCATCTATTGAGTGTTTACCATGTGGGAAGCACTGTACTAGAAGGCAGAGGGACAGCCTTACACGAGGCCATGGCCACTCACAAACACCCATGAATGAGTGTGCAGTGTGATTATCATTGTCGTACTAATAGATGCTATCAAGAGGTTCAGGGGCTGCAGAGATGGCTCGGTGGGCAAAACACTTGTTCTGCAGGCATGAGGACCTGAATGCCTAGAACCCACAGAAAGCCACACATGGCTCTATCTATAACCCCCCTGTCGGGCATTGGGGGGCAGAGACAAGTGGATCCCCAGAGCTCACTAGACACTACCCTGGTCAAAATGGTGCACTTCTGGTTCAGTGAGAGACCCTGTCTCAAACAATATGGAGAAAGGAAGACACCTGTGGTCCTGCTCTAGCCTCTAGATGTGGACACGTGAATACTTTTACTGTAGCCGCCACCGCCACACCCACCCACACACACCCACATTCATGCACGCACCTGCATAAGGTTTGGGACGCTGTGGAAGAGGGAAAAGGGGAACTCCACCTGACCTGGACTCATCTGAGAATAGACATTCAAGCTGCCTTCCTCCTGACAGGCAACTCCTGGATACAGACCCCAAAAAGCAAAATCACTTAGTGTACATCTTCACAGGTGAGGCCAGCATGGCTGCCTCAGGGGGAGCAAAGGGAAGGGCGGTACATGCTGCCAGGGCAGGGTCCTCGGGCCTTGCAGGTCACATTAGGGGTTTGTGTTCAGTTAAAGATCAATGAAAAGCTACTGAGGGAGCCAAGCTGGGGCTGCAAAAGGATGTGATCAGATCTTGGAAAGACCACTGGCTGAAGTACAGAGGAGGAGTGAGGACACATTGGCATGTATCTCACACCCTACCATGAAGTGTGAAGGTACACTGCACACAGCCACTCCACAGGCTGTCTCTCCTGGTCCCCGGTGATTTACCCCCGGTGATACTCAACCCCAATGTGGCAGTCTGAATGAAAAGCATCCCCCATGGGTTCCGGTATTTGAACACTTAGTCCAAAGTGCTGCTCTCTGATGAGGTTCAGGTGGTGCAGCCTTGCTGGAGGAAGAAAGCTCCTGGGGGCAAGCTTTGAGATTAAAAACCTGGAGCTACCGCCAGTTCCCTCTCTCTGGTTTGTGCTCACAGTTTAAATGTGAGCTCTCTCACAGTTTAAATGTGAGCTTCCACTTCTGCTGCCCTGCCTGCCACACCTCCCTGCCCCGATGAACTCATCCCTCTGGAACTGTAACCCAAAACAAACCCCTTCCTCCGTAACTTGCTTCTGGTCATGGTGTCTATCACAGCAACAGAAAAGGGAAGACTTAGAAGCCACTGAACAAAATGATTTCAGAGCAGTTCCTGGGCTACGGATTAGAAGGGGCTGAACTTCATGGCTGGGGTGATGACCTTTTTTTTAAAGAAAAATTAAATTAAAAAAAAAAAAGATAGTGGCTACAGTAGATCAATAGGCTATGTAGACCAGCCCAGGCTGGCCTTCACTCACAGAGTGCCTGCCTCTGTCTCCTGGATACCAGGATGACAGGTATGGGCCCACCATGCCTGGCCATGATTTTATTCTTAAGTCATTAACACCTTGTTAGCCTGAGTCTGAGACTCTCTAGCCTCCTAACTTCCTTTCCCGCTCCCCCAAGGCAGCTGTGTCCATGAAGGTGTTCCTGAGAACACTGTTTCTTAGGATGACTGACTGACTGAAGAAGGACAATACCTTAAAGGAATACTTGCGGCTTATGCGATCCTCCGGGGCCACAGGGGAGATAACGTAGCTGGGCAGAGGGATGCTCCCGAGAACTGCTTCTTCTCGGCTGTCTTTGGATGGAAAAACACATCAGAACAACATCTGGGAATCCTGTCCAGGCCGCATCTCCGCAGCCTGCACTGTCTCCTTCCCTCGTACCGTACCAAATGTTTACCAGCATCTCTGCACTAACGGGACCACAGAAGTGAGGCCCATGGGCACTTTCCCCGAGGGCAGAGAGGGCACGAGAGCACTGTCAGCCCACCCTGCCATGTGCTGTGGAGCAGAGACAAGAGCTGCACTTCTGTTCTGCCCTTCCTCCACCTTCATTCACCAGCCACCCATCACTGCAGAATGACAGAATTAGCCCTGCTGCTCTTCCACTCAAGACATACATGCCTCTCCACCAGACACAACACCAAGCCCCATGTCCCCGCCCTTTTGTGACAGCCCTTGCATCTGACCCTCTCCCACCTCTTCAGTCTCATCTCCTAGGATAATCCCTATGCAAGCTTCATCCAGCCCACACAGATGTGTCTGTCCTTCCACCTCCTTCTGCATCTAGAACTTTCCTCAAGTGTGTCTTCTGCTCCCACGAAGACAAAGCACTATCCACCCTTAAAAGTCAAATGCAAATCCTAAGTCTTCTAAAACATCTTCCCGGAATTCCCAAAGACAAGCACTTGCTATTTCCCCTGAAGAACCTATGGACTTCGGTGTCTTCAAAAGCACTCAGCAGAGTCTACACTTGTCCTTCTCTTCTGTATTTTGAGATTCCACACTGCCTAGTCCCTGGCTTTATACAGAGCTCCATAAATGCTCAAGTGCCCTGTCCAGTGCCACAGGAGACACCCAGACAGGGTGATTCCACTGCCTCCAGCTCTCCAGGGGCCTCCAAGGTAACCTACGTCCAAGTGGGGCAAAACCCATGTGACTCTGGGTCTCGAGACCACAACTGACTCTTACTTGAATTCAACAATTTGAACTTCTGGGGCCTGGATGGGTAAAGCTGAAGTCACCAGCCATACACACCAGAGAACATTCTTGCAAGGCAACAGGCAACAGTTAGCTCAGGCCACTGCTCCAGCAACGAGATTTGAGAAAGCTCCCATTTGGACTCCCTCACCAGTCTCTCTAGCACAAAGAACTCTTGGTGCTCTGAGACTTCAGCTCACCTTTATAATAAAACAAACAGTAATCAGCGAGCACAAACCACCGTCTTTTCCACAGCCTCATCCCGGAGCTGTCCTGCAAAGCACAGACAATCAGTCAGGGCAGCCTATTCCACTCCACCCCTCCACTCATGTAAAACTGATCCTGGAGCCACAACTGCCCATAGCCACTCTTTTACATTGTTATTTTTTTAAGATTGATTTTTGGGGCTAGAGAGATGGCTCAGCAGTTAAGAGTACGAATTGCTCTTCCAGAGGACCTAGGCTCAATTTCTAGAACCCAGATGGCAACTCACAACCACGTGTAATTGGAGTCTCAGGGGATCTAACATCCTTTTCTCATCTCCACAGGTACCAGGCATGCACATGGTGCACAAATATACATGCAGGAAAGATGCCCATGCACTTAAAATAAATTTACACATTTAAATGTATTTAACACCCCCATCTGTGTGTGCGTGTGTATGTATGTGTCCATCCACAGGGGCCAGAAGAGAGTGTCAGATCCCCTGGAGCTAGAGTTATAGGCCATTGTGAGTCACTGATATGGGTGCTAAGAACTGACCTCAGGTCCTTTGCAAGAGTAGTATGTGCTCTTACCCAGTGAGCCAACTTTTCAGCTCGCTCTCGCTCTCTCGCTCTCTCTCTCTCTCTCTCTCTCTCTCTCTCTCTCTCTCTCTCTCTCTCTCTCTCTCGGCAGGGTTTCCCTGTGTAACCCTGGCTGTCCAGGAACTCATTCTGTAGATCAAGCTGGCCTCAGACTCAGATCCACTTGCTTCTGCTTCCTGAGTGCTGGGATTAAAGGCATGTGCCACCATGCCTCTTTCATTTTTCTTTTGCTCTCTTTTATTTTTGTAACGAGATGGTCTCATGTAGCCCAGGCTGGCCTCAAATGCACTACATAGCCGAGGATGACGTTGAACTTCTAATCCTTCACTTCTACCTGCTGAGTGTTGGGATTATAGGTGTGCTGTTCACACCACACGTGGTTTACGTGGTCCTGTGATCCGGTCCAGGACTTGTGCTTGCCCTGCATGCACTCCACCAACTGAGCCACATATCTGGCCCCCATATTCTTTCCCTCTTTCAATAAACCAATGAACATCTTATTGAATAGCTACTCTTTGACCAGGACATTAAACTTAGACTAACTGATGGCTTAGATTTCCTCCCTCTTTCAATGAATATCTTACTGAATAGCTACTCTTTAAATAGACATTAACTTCAACTCACTGATGGTTTATCGCAGGAAGTAAGGTTTTCTGGTCTCCTAGGAACAATTATTATAACCCATTTACTTCTAGAAAGGAAAGTTCAAAAATAGAAGTTAACTACTGATAACTATTAAAAATGAAGTGTTTTGGTTTTGTTTTAGGATCTAGGCCATAAAATATCTTCATTCATTCTGATTAGAAAGTGAATTTACATAGTATTGAATAATTTTAAGTTAGGTAATTGAAATAAAGCTCTCAGCTAACCAATTCCATTCTCTACCACAGGACTGGTTTTGTTATTTTCTTTCCAGACAATGTAAAGGTGTGAACTCTCTTTGCAATCAAATTTTCTCATAATTGAAGTCGAAAACAAACAAACAAACAAACAAACAAAAACTTGGTCACAAGGAAAATAGCAATGTTAGATGCCAGTTTCTCCAACGCCTAGGAGACTCTCAGAGGTTAAATATCTTTCCTTGAAGCTGGAGAGATAGCTTAGCGGTCAAGAGCACTTGCTGCTCCTGCAGGGGATCTGAGTTCAGGTCTCAGAATCACGTGACAGCTCACAACTGTCTGTAACTCCAATTTCAAGGGATGAGATGCCCTTTTCTGGCCATGGTCACCATGAGCATGGTACACATACATACATGCAAGCAAAATATTCATACACATAAAAATAAAGTCTTTTCCTACTCAGAAGTTTTTGATAGGCTTGAAATAAAACAGAAGAACAGTTTCCAACCCTAAACATGACATGAGACTTGTTGGCCATGCATTCCCATCCCCCAACACATACTAAAGTACCAAATTAACTTGATGTTGTCATCTGACGGTCAGTTCTATACCGTGCAAACTGGCAAATGATTTCTACAGTCTAGATAGCATTTGTTTCCCTTTTACTGGTAGGCCTGCCTTTAGCTCTCCTCCATATATGGTTCAAATGCCACTTTCTGGGGGAAGCTTCCTGGGCTGTGCGAACACAGCTCTTCCTTCTGCTAGGAGTCTGCAATGCTCTGAACAGACCCATCATGGAAGCAGAGCAGCAAAAGGGTGGGAGGTGGGAAGAATTATTCACAGTCCTTTCCCTCTCCTGCCACACTTCCAACCAGTGTCCTTATTTAACAGGGCAAGCCAGATTGGAGAATTACTCAGAAAGAGAGAGACATGCAAGTAATAAGACCAGAGTTGTGAAAGGAGACATGTGACCAGAGGCAGAGGACGGGATCTGGGACTTCTCTTCCACAGGAAGGGGACTCTGGAACCCCTCCTACACAGTGTACAATGCAAAGCCCTTCTCACAAATGCTTTCCTCAAGTGGGCTTCATTCCTCCTGGAGTTTGATTGGTAGGTGACAGTGTGATGTGAAAGATGCCTTCTTTGTTTCCCTCTGCATGTGGTGAGTTCCTGAGGGAACCTATTTACCTCTTCACACATGCTGTGTGAGCCCCACAAAACATGGCACAGACATGGGGAGCAAATGAATGAAGAAATGGCAAGGAGAAAAGGAAGGGGCCAAGGAGACATAGTTCTGGACTTAGGAGCTTGGAGCTGGCTGGAAGACCAGAGACAAAGCAATGAGGGTGGTATGGGGGTAATGAAGATGAAGGATAGCCTCAAGAGACGGGCTAAACAGATGTGGGGACAGCAGGAGTAGGTAATGGTGCTGAGGTCTCTTCCCCGCACACCTGAGAGGTAAGTGATGGCTCCTTATTACTAACATCCAGGAAAAGTGGCTGGAGAGAGGGTGGAGCAAGGAGCAAGTGGTGAACTTGGCAGATTTGGATTTCCACACACTAGGGAGCTAGCCATACATCCCAGGCGAGGAAAAGATACCATTTGTAGCCAAACGATAACAAAGGCACTAGCACTAGGAAGACAGGTGCTGGCTGACTCATCCACTCCCACTGTGGCCTGGGCTCTAAACCACAGCCCTCTCTCCTTCATCTCCATCACCCCACGCCCCATGATCAACCCCCGGTCACCAAGAGCACCAGGGGCCAAAGTGGTGAAGTGGTTTTGGGGAAAGAAGCTGCAACCCTTGAGCAAACAGCTCACTCATAAACAATGAACAGGTCATTGGGCACAGTGGGCAGAGCCCACCTGTCCCAAACAAATTCGGGAACAAGAAGTTTCTCTAGCTATTCACAGCCTCCCTGGGCCAAAGGAGAGAGAAGCAAGCAAGATCCATTCTTCCACCTCACTCCCACCTCAGCCTCCTCACCTGCTTGTGCAGCCAGCCCCTCACCACCACCGGGACATTGAGGTTCCTCCGAATGGCCTGGTCTCTCTTCCCAAAACTGTGCACTTTACTGCTGGACTTGATGATCTAGGAAAAGCAGACCTTGGTTCTAGCAGCAGGGACTTAGAGGGGCACACACATGCTTGTGCGTTAGGAGGGCTGTTAGTGGTCTCTGGCATCCTTTAAGTGACAGCACCTTCTCTCACTGCGGGCCCTTGGTCACAGTGTCCCTCCCAGTCAAACAGCAAGCCCGGGATACAGCAAACTTCTCAACTGGTTCACACAGAGAGAAGTTAAGGGATTTTCCCATTAACGTTAAGACCTGCTGCCTTGGCATTCTGGAATGAAGTCACTTTTCAGTCCCTGACTTTGTCAGTACCCAATACTTGGTCCATCAATCTGGTTTACCTGTCTAAGTCAGAGATCCTACATTTTGAACAAAAACTTCTGGGCATTTCCCTTCCTCAAGCCTGTCTGTCACTGAAACCTGCCAGGATCTAACACCATGCCCACGTGAACAGAGGTGTTGCTTTCTGAGTACACGCCAGGACAGTGAAGAATGCACTCAAGGAGCTAGACACCAGTCTTGGTCTATCAGCAACCACCTGTTTCCTTGGACAAGGGCCACAACCTCTCTTGGGCTCCATTTCCTGATCTGTAATTTTGGGGGAGCATTTCTTATGGGTATACCCCACAAAGCTGTGATAATCAAATGGACTTCTGGTTACAAAAGGGCTTGGAAAAATATAGAAGAGACAGGAAGAACCCAGTGACCAGGGGCTCACCTTGGGTCCAGGCTTGGCCTCCAGGGTGGACGTGGTCCCAGCCGTGGATGTCTCACTGACCATGCTGGACGGTCTTTGGTTTCTCTCTTGCTTCGACATGTGTGGGTGTGGTCTGCAGGGAGGTGCAGGGGAATCCAGTGAGTATGTGCCCAGCTGCGGAGTGGGAAGTCCAGTCTATGACCTGTCCCAAGCTGGAGCTGGTTGCTTGGCCTCAGAACAACTCAGGTCCCATTTTTTGGAAGCTGTCTGCTCCCAGATTGTAGACAGAGGCCACAAAAATCCACCTGTCCCTGTGCTTCAGGGAACCAAAAGATGGCAGATGGACACACCAGCACAGCCAGACATTCCAGAAAAGGGTGCACACAGCATTCACTGTCTGTGGTCCTAAGGTGCCCACACTCATTCTCCTACTAGGGTGTCCCTGGCAACTGCTCAAGGCACACAATACTCTTAACAGAAGGAGGGAGTCATCATACCCTACACACATACACCTCCACTTCCCTGACTCCCAAAAGAAGCTGTTTATAATTAGTAACAAGAAATCACTTGCGCACACATCCACACCCCCAGATATACACAGAGAATGCTTACATAAACGCCAGTGGGGCTTGCCTCCCAAAATAGACTACTCAACAAAGAGTCCTATTCTGGGAACACTCCATTTGCCCCAAAATAGAGCCACTGGAGATATTAACCCCCGGTACTGTGACTGGATAGCAGGGAGTCATGAAGTATATGTGAGACCACTGTAAGGAACCCTAGTGCTTCCCCCATCAGCATCCCAGGAACATGGACTTCCTGCCGAGAGGCTCTGGGAGGGCCAGAGCTTGGCGTACTACTCTAAAGAGATGTGGAAGAACATCTTTCTCACCTGCAGTCCGAGGAGCCCATATCTGTACCAGTCTTTCCAACACAGAAGTGTCAATGACTCCACCCAAGCTCAATACCTATCCTTGAACAGCATGATGCATGATGGCAAGACCCTGCTGGCTCCACAGTCTATAGGCTGTCCCTGAGCAGGAAACAGAAACCATGGCGTTCCTTGGCTGCATTTTGTCTGCTGCTCCAATAGGCAGCAGGATCCAGGCAAGTGATTAGCATGCAGACTACATACAATATATTGAGGCTTCCTGTCTCAGGAGTTAAGAAAAATTACTTCAGAGGACTTAGCTAGGACCCTGAAAAGATGGAGTTAGAAGATTCAGGCCAGACGAAGCTGAAAAGAAAAGTGCTCAAAATGTCTCACATCACTTACTTTTACAGGGTGTGATGGAAAAATTCTAGTCTTCACCTAGAGATACCATGCTCCCTTCAGGTACCACCATTGCTCAAAGGATATGGATCCTTGTCGTGCTCTGGGTCACCACACCAAGACTGCCCCAGGAGGGGACTTCTCTTCAGAAGTGTGTGGCTGCGCTACGCCTCCTCTGTAGCAGGCATCAGCTTCCCAGTGGGTCAGCCCCATGAGATGCTCAGCAGTGGCAGACGCACTACCCACCAGGCAAGCTGGCTGACTCCATATCAGCCAGGCTCATGCAGAAGCCCTGCCCACGGCTTCCATCCCAGCCAAAATGTTGTTACTGCTCCCTGCTCAGATGGGGAATGTCATCAGGCTTGGCCTCTCCCTTGGCAAAGGCTATGGTAGCAAAATCACAGTTTGGGGGTGGGAAGAGGCTCTGTGAGGCTGTCTTGTCCTATCTTGCCTCTAAGCAGGACAACCAACTATTTTCTCAGGACCTGCTCCTGCCCAGCTTTCCAGAGAGAGGGACAAGGAAGGAAAACTCTTGGGTTGCCTGTTAGGGTGGTTATACCTCTCCACTGAACTCTAAGACCCAACAGGTAGGTGAGACAGGATAAAGGTGCTTGTTTCCAAGTCTGAGGACCTGAGTTCAATACCTGGGACATACATGGTAAAAGAGAGAACCAATTCCTACTAGCTGTCCTCTGACCTACACAGACACACACACACACACACACAGACACACACACACACACACACACACACACACACACAAATTCAAGATATAAGTGCCAGTCTCATAAAAGGTTTATCTGTGACTTAATTCAATTGATTTTCCTTTGAGATACTAATAGAAACATTATAGGATATTAAAGAAAATACAAGAAAAAGCTGAATGGTGAAGGGAGAAGGGGGATCCCCCCATAGTCCTGCTACCCAGAGCAAAAATATTTTAACATATATTTATGCCTGTCCTTTCTGATATGATTGCTTTGATTTTGGGGGCATTGTTTTGTTTGTTTGCTTGTTTTTTTGTTTTTCTCTGTAACTGTGATGTGTTCATGATCTTCTTTATACCCAATGTTTTTTTGTTTTTTTTTTTTGGTTTTTCTAGACAGGGTTTCTCTGTGTAGCTTTGCGCCTTTCCTGGAACTCACTTGGTAGCCCAGGCTGGCCTCGAACTCACAGAGATCCGCCTGCCTCTGCCTCCCGAGTGCTGGGATTAAAGGCGTGCGCCACCACCGCCCGGCTTATACCCAATGTTTTAAACTATTTTAACATGCAAGATACAGTGACACATGCCTTTAATCCCAGCACTCAGGAGGCAGAGGCAGGTGGATCTCTGTGAATTCAAAGCCAGCAGGGTCTACATGGTGAGTTCCAGGACAGCTAGAGCCACATAGTGAAACCTTGTCTCAGAAAAAAAAACAAAAATAAAAAACAAAAAACATGTACACACACTCATACACTTTAATATAAACATTTTCCCCATCACTTTTTTTGGAGGGAAGGGTTGAGACAGGGTTCCTCTGTGTAACTGCCCTGGCTGTCCTCAAACTTGCAGAGACCCACGTGACTCTGCCTCCTGAGTGCCCCATCACTTTTAAATTATCCAAATCATCTTAAATAAACATGACACTCTTTATTGACAGCTCCCTCATGCCCTCTCTACAGGACAAAGAAAAAGACTATATGGATTTGTGGCTGGCCCAGGAAACCTAGAATGAGTGAGCGCTTTGTGGTGATACTGTATTCCCCAAAATATTGTGCACCCTAATAAACTTATCTGGGGTCAGAGAACAGAACAGCCACTAGATATAGAGGCCAGAAAATGGTGGCACACACGCCTTTAATCCTAGCATTCCAGAGGCAGAGATCTGTCTGGATCTCTGTGAGTTCAAAGCCACACTGGAAACAGCCAGGCATGGTGACTCAGGCCTTTAATCCCAGGAAGTGATGGCAGAAAGCAGAAAGGTATATAAGGTGTGAGGACCAGGAACTAGAGCTGGTTAAGCTTTCAGGCTTTCGAGAAGCAGTTCAGCTGAGATCCATTTGGATAAGGACACAGAGGCTTCTAGTCTGAGGAAACAGGATCGGCTGAGGAATTGTGAGGTGAGGAAGCTTGTTCTGCTTCTCTGATCTTCCAGCGTTGACCCCAGTACCTGGCTCCAGGTTTTGTTTTTTTTTTTAATAAGACCTTTTAAGATTCGTGCTACAGCACTTTGCCATTTCTTTGCCTTAGTCTGGCCATCTTACCTTTACCCCTGGCTATGGGTGCTAGCTAGCTGAGAGTTCTCTCAGCCAATAGCATAAGGAGAAAGACAAAACTTGGTCACAGGTTTGGTGAGAAGAGGACAGAGCTAGCTCCTGCTGAAGGAACCAGCTATAGAGAGATCTTGTTTGGAGAAAGACTTGTTATAGACACAACGCTGACCTCTAAGAAACAGTGAGAGGCAGGGGAGGAAAGGAAAACCCCAAAACTGCCCTAGAGAAGTGACTATGTTGACTACTAACACTGCAGGAAAGATCCCCATTCAACCAACAGCCTTCAGTGTTATACGCAGCCTGACCCAGCTCTCTGAAAGAACAAGACACACACATCCAAGACAAGGCTGGCCTTCAGAGGATGTTTGCTAGATCCCCTCACCATGGGTCATACTGAACGATGACTATGAAAATGACCACAAGTTATTTACTAGAATCACAACTAGTAACCCATTTCATATCAAAAATAGACATGAGAAAGTATCAAAACAATTTTCTCAGTTGGATGAAAAATTGGCACTCATGAAAGCTTCTAGAGTGGTTTAACCCCATTGATTTAAGCATAGGAGCATTCATGATGTATTTATGAAGCCTCCTGAATAGATAAGCCAGAAAACCCAGAATGAGTGAACAAGGCGTCATTCAACAGAGGAGTTCTGGTCCATTTGCTTCAGCTAGGCTCACTGGAGAGGCATGCTCCCCACTGAAGAGTATGGCTGAGCAGACATACTGATCTGTCCTCAAGTCCTCAGCCTGGATATACTCCACTAGTAAGTTTCACCCAAGAAATGTCCCCAGAAGACATACAGTTCCCCATCAGCATGCCCTCGGGCACACGGCATCCTACAAAAGAGAACACAGAACCTGCATGCTCAGACTCTTACTGTTCTTAAATAAGACCTATTCACTCTAAGCCTGCTTGTTGGGTTTCTGTGCTGTCTGGATTCCCAGTACAGTGGGATGGTTGAAACAAAGACCTCCCTTCCCCTCACTTAAGCTACATGAATGCAGATTATTTTGCTGCAGGGGTGTGGGCTGAAGTTCAAAACAGTGAGCTAAACTTTGAGCTCAGCTGCCTCCTGTCAGAAGCAAACAAAAGAAATGAAGAGTAGACAGAATCAGCCAGGAGAAGCCCCATTGGGAAAGGGCTGGATTCTACCCCGAAGAAGTGACCTTCTCTGCCTCCAAAGGCAGACAAAGTGCACACACTCTGACGGGCAGAGCAAGAACCCTCATAAATATGGAGGCCATTTGCTCTGAGCACTGGCATATCATCACAGCAGGACCCCGTCCTTCTGCAAGTCACTACAGACAGGTCAACCGAGCCCGAGGGACAGGTACACTAAGTACAGCAAGCAGGGGAACAAGGCAGCGCGTCATGAACAGCTAAGTGCCAGGAGCTTTCCTCGAATTCTCTCGGCTCTGCAGTCAGTTTTATCACTCGTGCTTTGAAGATATGAACATTCAGCCCCAGAGAAATTAATGACTTGCCGAAAACAGCAGCTATGCTCTAAAACCTGGGCTTACTCGGGAGTCTGAGGCAGGGGAATTGAAAGTTCAAAGCTATAGGGTGAGTTCCTGGCAAGCCTGGGCAATTTAGTGAGAGTCCATCTTAAACAGTTAAAGGGGACTTGATGTAGCCCGGTGGTGGAGTGCTTGCCCAACACACATGAAAACCTGGGTTCAATCCCTAGTACTGTAAAAATGAAAATTAAGCTGGGTGGTGGTGGCACATACCTTTAATCCCAGCACTCAGGAGGCAGAGGCAGGCAGATCTCTGTGAGTTCAAGGCCAGCTTAGTCTACAAAGTGATTTCCTGGACAGCCAGGGCTACACAGAGAAACCCTGTCCCGAAAACAAAACCAAACAAAACAAAATTAAGTTAAAAGCAATGAACTGGATGGGGTCTGCCATAAAGATATCCCAAGTGCCAAGTCCCAAGGTCAGTGAGACATAGACCTTGGCTATAACAGCCCCGAGGCCAACCCCCAAACCAGGGGACCTGGGGTGGCAGAAAGCACAAGAGCAGAGATGACTAGATTTCAGCTGAGCTTTGACATGTTTTGACTCTTCCACAAGTCAGCTCTCTGGGCCTCAGTTTCCATTTTAAATGGGGTGAAAACCACTTCTCTTCACAAGGCAGCTTGTGCATTGAGACGACCTTCTGAGAACCAGGAGGTACTGTAAGATCGACACAATTCCTGTGTCACCACTGGAGACCTGGAACCTAAATCCCACCTACAGTTTATTTTTACTACCAAGCCACTTCTCTCCAGAAAGCTCAAGATGCCAAATGATTAGCTCAGACCACAATGGTTCCTTAGCAACGCATCACCTGCGACTTTTTTTAGTCAAAATATAGAAACTACGGCAGGCTTCCCTTCTAGTGGTCAAGGCAATGGCTGGACGTCAGCCGGTTAGGGGGAAACAAAACTCTATTGGGCTGGGGATATGGTTGGGTGGTTGTGTATTTGTCTAATGTGGACAAGACCCTCAATTTGATCCCCAGCACTGAAACAAAACAAAACAAAAATAAAAACAAAAACACCTCATTTCAAGTTATCCCATGAATTTCTAGATAAATGGAACCCCAACTTCAGACTCTGTTCTCAAGGATTCCAAAGACAAGGGAACTCAGTTGAGTGATGGCTGTGAATGGGGGACTGCATGCAAGAGTGGGCACACTTGTAAACACAAGCACATATCTGAGGAGCACAATCTACAATGAAGATGATGGGGGGGGGCAGGGGAGGAAAGGAGGGGGCAGGGAGGGAGAGAAAATGAGTTGTTGCCTGCCCCAAGCAGGCAGACACACCTTCCTAACGCACTTCCCAGATGAAGAGACACCACCAACGCTTACTGTCAACTCCCATCACCCCAGGGGAGGCTGTCTGACACCGGATTTCATGCAGCGACTGCAGCCTCATTGAACTACAGCTCACTATGCGCTTTCCCCGTCCCCCTCAATTCCTTAAACACAGGCTGGAAAAGAGCCCAAACAGCACCCCCTCACCTGGCATGAAGACAGCCCTGACAGTTGTGCCCTCATCCCTCAATCAGAGCATTGTCCTGAACTTGGCATCAGAGTCCCCAAGCGGGACTGCCGTGGGCTAGTCTCTTCCCCTCTCCAGACTGTCTGCGCAGGATGAGAGGCAGACATGGACCTCTGAGATGCTCCCATTCTAGTCTGCCCCCTTCCAACCTGCCTGCTGCTCCTGCCTGATCTACCAAGCAGCCACCCTTCTCATCCGACTACAGCATTTGTTAAATGGCAATCAGAGCAATTCCCGGGGT
>CABHPP010129365.1:0-11167 GCA_902168425.1 Peromyscus attwateri
AAAGAGACCTCACCCTGACCTATTGTTCAAAGAGATCTCTCCCTGACCCTATTCCTCAAAGAGACCTCTCCCTGACTCTTATTCTTCAAAGAGACCTCTCCCTGACTCTATTCTTCAAAGAGATCTCTCCCTGACCCTATTCTTCAAAGAGAACTCTCCCTGACCCTATTCCTCAAAGAGACCTCTCCCTGACCCTATTCTTCAAAGAGACCTCTCCCTGACCCTATTCTTCAAAGAGATCTCTCCCTGACTCTATTCTTCAAAGAGATCTCTCCCTGACTCTATTCTTCAAAGAGACCTCTCCCTGACTCTATTCTTCAAAGAGATCTCTCCCTGAACCTATTCTTCAAAGAGACCTCACCCTGACTCTATTCTTCAGAGACCTTATCCTGACCCTATTCTTCAAAGAGACCTCTCCCTGACTCTATTCTTCAAAGAGATCTCACCCTGACCCTATTCTTCAGAGACCTCACCCTGACCCTGTTCTTCAAAGAGACCTCACCCTGACTCTATTCTTCAAAGAGATCTCTCCCTGACTCTATTCTTCAAAGAGACCTCTCTCTGACCCTATTCTTCAAAGAGACCTCTCCCTGACCCTATTCTTCAAAGAGAACTCTCCCTGATCCTATTCTTCAAAGAGATCTCTCCCTGACCTTATTCTTCAAAGAGACCTCTCCCTGACCCTATTCTTCAAAGAGACCTCACCCGGACCCTATTCTTCAAGCTTTCATTTCCCCATATCCCCTATTCATTTCTCCCATCTACCAGCATATATAAACCTGCTTCCCCTTGCAACAAACGAGACCTTGACACAACTCAGACTGACTTTGTCTTTCATTATACGCGCTTGGGCTCCTTTCTCTCTTGCCCCCATTTTTTCTTTAGGAGGTGCCTCCTTGAGTCCCACTAAATAACCTGGCCTGCTGGACGAGTCAAGAGGCGTCCAATGTGGCGGCTCAAGGCACGGTGATCTGCCGGACGACGGATAACAACAGAGCTCCGGATCATAAAGTGTAGAGACGCCCAGACAGCATCACTTGTGCAACGTGGGAAGTCTTGAGGTAAATGTAGTTGTCTGATAACCAATGGGAAAGGGTTTATGAAATGAGGATTCTTTTTATCAAGGAAATGTAGGCAATCTTAGGGATAGAGGAATAAGAGTTAAGAAAAAGGATCTAATAAAATTTTTCTGTTTTGTGGAGGAGAAATGCCCCTGGTTGGTAGTTAACGGCCCAGGGATTCACCCTCTGACTTGGAACAAGGTTGGAAAAGATATTAATAAACTGCTCACAAATGGGGAAAATGTCCCTGATGCCTTTTTTAGTTTTCATGGTGTGATTAGAGATATTTTAAAGGAGGCAGATGGAGATGGGCGTGTTTCACATTTATTAGCCTTTGTGGAGGATTTTCTCTCAGACTCCTCCAGCCTGATGCCCGATAATGAGTCTGGAGCTGCGGCGGCCTCTCTGCCAAAGAGTGAAAGTAAAATAGAAACGGCTGCTTCTCCCCTGGCAGAGGCTCAAAAGAACACTGAGATTATGGGCGACCCTGCAGCCGCCCTGGCCTCGCGTGCCCCCTCTCTTATTGATGAACCTATACCTAATGAGTTGCCCCCCTTATGAAAACCACCCACCTCCATTAAATCTTATAAACAGATCTATCCTGTCATTCACAAAAATGCAGCAAGCGATGAATGGCTTGACCCTTCTTCAGAAATCAGCCTGGAAGAAGCAGCTAAGCGTTACAAAAGGGAACGGTATGATCCCCCTCCCTTTCCTCAGTCCCAAGCCTTTTTCACTAGCCACCAAATAGGTGAAAGGAGCCTTCACTGGCCCTCTCTGCCTGCCTATGTCACTCCCACTCCCAATGCCCCGAGTGCCCCTATTCGTAGGGAGACAATGACAAGACAAAGGGGCCATGCTATACCTGGAATGCAGGGTCTCTTAGAGACCAAGGAATCCCTTCTAAACCAGATCACCAATTTAAAAGATGTCTTCTCTATGAAAAGAGAGTTGAGAGATCTTACTCAACAGATACAGGAATTACAGGCCGACCTTAAAGGAGAAGCCGACATCATTCTTCCCACCACCTTTGGTAATCCCCAGCCCACAAACTCCCAGCCAAAGGCACAGGTTAAACCAAAAGTAGGCAAAATTAAAAAGACGCTGCCTACAGTATCCCTCTCTTTCCCAGTAATAACCCGTTCTGGCGCTCAGTCCCAGGACACCGGGGAACCGGCAGACACTATTCAGGGAGCTGAACAGGCAGACACTACTCAGGGTGCTGATGGAGACACCAGGGGTGCTGAACAGGGGTCCTCGGCCTCCGAGGGAGAGGAGGAAGACCCGGAGGAGGGACAGGAGGGCAATGGCACTGGCCAAGTCATATATAAAAAACTAGAAATTAAACATATAAAGGATCTGTATTCAGCAGTCAAAAATTATGGTATCAATGGACCCTTCACAATTTCAGTCCTTGAAGGGTTGGGTCATGGAGGTAGTCTGTTGCCTCACGAGTGGAACAAACAATTTTTAACCTGGAAGGCTGAATTTATAGACAGGGCTGAAACACAGGCCGTCATAAATAAGAAAAGTTCCCAGATGGCTTCATGGTCTTCTGATAAGATCACGGAGAGGGGCAAATATGCCACAGAGGAAAAACAACAGAAACTCCCAGCGGGGCTGCTGGCACAGACAGCCTAGGCGGTGATGGCAGCCTGGCGGGCCATGCCCTCAACAGGGGCAGCCACCACCTCCCTGTCTAAGATAGTCCAAGGCAACAACAAACCTTACGCCCAGTTCGTTGCCAGGCTGCTGGAAGCGGCTGAACGAATCCTGGGAGAAGATGGCTTGGAAAATATTGTGGTTAAACAATCAGCCATAGAAAACGCCAATGCAGCCTGCAGGGCAGCCTTGAGAGGCAAAACTAGGGCTATGGACCTCAATGGCATGATCAAGCTGTGTAGTGATGTAGATTCCTTTGATCATAAGATTTCTAAGTCCATTAATATGGCCATAGGTGCCGTGCTCCAGGTGCCCATCAGAGGGCCAAATAGAAGAGCCAAAAATTGTTTCAGATGTGGGCACCCAGGACACTTCACCAGGGAATGTCCTGGCACCCAG
Source organism: Peromyscus attwateri (assembly GCA_902168425.1). Taxonomy (NCBI): domain Eukaryota; kingdom Metazoa; phylum Chordata; class Mammalia; order Rodentia; family Cricetidae; genus Peromyscus; species Peromyscus attwateri. The sequence continues at coordinate 3,123 of CABHPP010129365.1, forward strand.
AGTGAAGGGCCCTCCCTTAATAATAATCTGAAACACTCATCCCCAGGGCTCTGCCCTCGATGCAAAAAGGGCCAGAGACTGTTATTCCAAGACTGGTGTTAACGGCCAGCCATTGTCTGCAGTCTCAGGAAACGGGCTGCGGGCCCCATTTCGGGGCCCCACCTACCCATCCCAGCCCCGTATAACTTCCAACAACACTTTCAAAAACAATCAAGAACAGGGAACCTCATTGCCCCAGACAGTCTTGGCCCAACTTGCTCGGGCTTATCCCGAGCCACACCAGGAAGCGCAGGATCGGACCTCTGTTCCTCCACCACCCAGATTGTAACACCGGAAGAGGGCATGGTGATTATAGAAACCGGGGTCCTTGCCCCCCCCACCTGGGATGTTCCTTCTTATTATAGGCCAAGCTTCCAGCTCACTGCAAGAACTCTCCATCATTCCTTCCATAATTGATGCTGATTATCAGGGAGAAATAAAATTCCTGGACATGGCCTCTCAGGGTCCTATCACCATCCCTGAGGGCCAACGCATCGCTCAGGCTCTCCCTCTCCCAATGGTTGGACAATTTCCCCATAAGGGTCCAACTCGTGGCCACTCAGAACCAGGATCTTCAGACATATTCTGGGTCCAACAATTAACAGAGAGCCAGTCTACAATTAAACTCTCTTTGGTGGGAACACAATGTCTGGGCCTTCTGGATTCAGGCGCTGATGCCACTGTCATAGCCAAAAAGTATTGGCCTGATTCATGGCTGTTGGAGCCCACTGCCACACATTTAAAGGGGATAGGCCAAATCCAAAATACACTACAAAGCTCTAAATTCCTAAAATGGGAGGATTTCGAGGGAAATACTGGAACAATAAGGCCCTTTGTGGTTGAGGGTTTGCCGATCAACCTGTGGGGAAGAGACCTTATGACACAGATGGGGGTCATCATGATGAGTCCCAATGATAAAGTGACCCAAATGATGCTAAAGACAGGCTTTCTGCCTGGCAATGGGTTGGGAAAGTTTGAACAGCGGCAAACTCAGCCCATGATACCCACCCCCAAGATGGACAAAAAGGGATTAGGAATGGACCTTTTTTCCTAGGGACCACTGTTCCTCCTGCATGCCAAGCCGATAAAACAACTTGGAAATCGGACGACCCGGTTTGGATAGATCAGTGGTCCATGCCTCAGTAAAAAGTTCAAGCTGCCCTCCAGTTGGTGCAGGAACAATTAGAGCAAGGGCATCTTGAACCTTCCACATCTCCTTGGAACACTCCTATCTTTGTAATAAAGAAAAAAACTGGGAAATGGAGGCTGTTACAGGATCTCAGAGAAGTAAATAAGACCATGGTCCCTATGGGGGCATTACAGCCCGAATTGCCATCTCCTGTGGCCATCCCTAAAAATATTTTTTTTTGTTTTTCGAGACAGGGTTTCTCTGTGTAGCTTTGCGCCTTTCCTGGAGCTCACTTGGTAGCCCAGGCTGGCCTCGAACTCACAGAGATCCGCCTGCCTCTGCCTCCCGAGTGCTGGGATTAAAGGCGTGCGCCACCAACACCCGGCCTCCCTAAAAATATTTTAAGATTGTTATAGATATTAGAGATTGTTTTTTCTCCATCCCCCAGCATCCTCTGGATTGCAAATGATTTGCCTTTTCTATACCTGTTGTGAATCATGTTGGACCCAACCGCCGTATTGCTCCAATGTATGGCCAACTCACCCACATTATGTCAAAAATATGTAGCTCAATCCATTGATCCAGTCAGGATCCAGTATCCTGATGCTTATATTATACACTGTATGGATGATCTATTAATAGCAGGGGAGTCTGAAGAAAAAACACAATATATAGCCCAAAAGATGATTACTGTACTTCAAGGCCGAGGATTTTATATAGCCCCAGAGAAGATACAAACCCAATACCCCTTCCTGTTTTTAGGATTTGAGTTACACGCAGACCTTCTTTATACCCAAAAAATCCAGATCAGAAGGGACACATCTTAATGATTTTCAGAAACTTCTGGGGGATGTCAATTGGCTACGACCTTATTTAAAGATAACCAAGGGAGGAGTACATCCCCTAGAGGATATTCTCAGAGGGGATCCCGATCCTCTGTCCCGTAGATATCTTACTACAGATGCAGAAAAGACATTACAAAAAACTGAGTTGGCCATCGAACAACAACACACAGGATATTTTGAGCCAGCCTTACCCTTATATTTGATCATTTTTTTCTACAGATTTTGCCCCCACAGGCCTGCTTTGGCAAGAGCCTGTGCCCTTACTGTGGGTACACATTCCTGTTGCTAAAAGGAGAATCCTTCCCACCTACCCCTCTTTGGTGTGCCAGTTAATCAATCATGCTAGGGATAAAAACTTCTACACATTACTTTGGGCAAGACCCTGATGTTATTATTATGCCATATGATAAGGAACAACTTGAATGGCTGTACACCCGTAGTCCTGACTGGACTATCCTTGTCTGTACCTATGCAGGGAAATTTGATACACAGATGCCCAGCCATAAACTCTTACAATTTTTTCCCCTTACTCCTTTTGTCTTTCTCAAAAATACCAGAATGGAGCAAATCCCAGATTCTCCTGTGCTTTTCATAGATGGGTCAAAAAATGGTAGGGCTGCCTATGTCTTCAATGGCCAGAAGAACGTTATGACAACTCCTTTCAATTCAGCTCAGTTTGTGGAGTTATATGCTGCACTCGTTGTCTTTAAAATTTTTTAAAGATTGCTCCTTTAATTATATTCAGACAGTCGATATGTGGTAGGGGCTTTACAGGTTTTAGAAATGGTCCCAGTAATTCAACCTATTACTTCCACCTGTCAAATATTCTCTGAATTACAAAAATTAATCCGACAGAGGTCATTGCCCTTTTATGTTGGCCATATTCGTGCCCACACAGGCCTGCCTGGGCCCTTAGCTCGGGGAAATGAGCTTGCTGATTCTGCTACACGTTCTATCTTAATTTCTCATCTGGAACATGACCAGGTAGCAGCCACTCGTGAGGCTCACCGCCTTCATCACCTCAATGCTCAAACTTTGAGACAAAGGTTCTCAATTACCAGAGAGCAGGCTAGGGAAACTGTAAAAAGCTGTAAAAATTGCCTGATGCTCCTACCTGAACCCCATTATGGAGTAAACCCCAGAGGGCTCATACCTGGACACATATGGCAAATGGATGTCACCCATGTTCCTTCTTTTGGTAAATTAAAGTTCATACATGTTACTGTAGATACCTTCAGTGGATTTATTTGTGCCTCCGCTCACAGTGGAGAAGCCACCAGAGATGTTATCAATCATATGTTACATGTTTTCACCGTACTGGGTCAGCCAAAATGTGTAAAAACTGATAATGGCACGGGATATACTAGTAATAAATTTAAACAGTTTTGTTTACAATTAGGAATTAAACACATCACTGGAATACCCTATAACCCTCAAGGCCAGGGTATTGTGGAGAGAGCTCATCAAACTTTAAAAAATACTCTTAATAAGCTCCGCTCACAAGAGATACTGTTTCCTCTTAAAGGAAACCAAAAAGCTCTGCTTTCTCATGCTCTCTTTGTGTTAAAATTTTTGACATTAGATAACTTTAAAAAATCTGCAGTCGAGCGACATCGGCACCCAAAAACTAAACAAGGATATGCTCAGGCCCTTTGAAAAGATCCAATCACCAGAAAATGGGGCGGCCCTGATCCAGTTATAATCTGGGGAAAAGGGTCTGCATGTATCTATGATTCCAAGGAGAATGGAGCTCGTTGGCTACCAGAAAGGCTGATTAAGCCCTACCTCCCTAGACTAAGGAAATAATAACTGTTACGTCCAGGGCACAGCCCTGAGACAAAAATTCTTTTCTTCCCTTACAGAAACGCCTGCAGCTTGAAAAATAAAGGGAGCCACGGACCTCTCAAAAGCGGGACCTGTTCGTCCAGAACCTGTTCGTCACTGGCCTCGAAGAGTCAACCCATGCTTCATCGTCTGCCTACTACTCCTCCCCCTCTTTTGCATTTCTAAAGAAAGCCCCCATGCTATCAAAAAGCTTACCTGGCGGATTTTAACACAAATGGGTGAGGAGGTCTGGAGGGTTGCTGCAAACCACGCCCCTTACTCCTGGTGGCTGCCACTCACTCCTGACTTCTGTCAGCTAGCTGCGGGATTAAATTCATGGGATATACCTACTATTAACCAACACCAGTTAAATGGCACGGGAGGGCAAACATTTGCAGGCCACTGGTCAGGCCCTTTTGGAATACTTTATGGTATTAACTCTGCCGTGATGACTGCCCCAGGCTGTGTTAGTCCTACAGCCCGTTATAGGTTGGAACAATCTGACTTCTATGTCTGTCCCAAGGACGGTCGGAGCCGAGCCACGGCTGCCAGATGTGGAGCAGTCGAGACTTTCTTTTGTGCTCAATGGGGGTGTAAAACCACAGGGGCAGCTTACTGGAAGCTGTCTTCATCTTGGACCCTTATTTCAGTTACAAGGGGATACAGTGAGCCTGACATAGTAGCCGTTTCTGCTATAGTTCGTATAACTGGAAAGTCTATAGTCGTGGGCTGTCACTACCTTTAAACATAACTTTTACTCCTCAAGGCAAGGCAAATCGAGAATGGCCCTCGGGAAAAACATGGGGACTCCGCTGGTATCTCTATGGCGTAGACAAAGGAGTCATTTTCATGATCCAACTAAAAATAGAAAACCTGAACCCAACATCAGTGGGTCCCAACTCAGTTCTCCCTGACCAAAAGGTTCCCTCCAATCATGGGAAAGTGCCACCAACTCCTCCCTCCCCCAACCCTGCACCAAGCACCGTGGCTACTATCGTAGTTTCCAGTAACAGCACTCTCCTTGTTCCTTTTGGGGGAACAAGGGATAGATTGTTTAATTTGGTTCAGGGAGCCTATATGGCCCTAAATGCCACAAACCCAAACAAAACCTTGGATTGCTGGATTTCCCTTACCTCCAGTCCTCCCTATTATGAGGGAATTGCCTTTCAGTCTGCTGCCAGCAACCTCACTTCCCCGAGCAGTAGGTGTCAGACTAAGCCCCATAAACTGACACTCTCTGAGGTCTCTGGACAAGGTTCCTGTTTGGGCAGAGTCCCACCGACCCATAGACACCTCTGTACCCAAACACTGACACCCTATAAAGGAAGCTATTATCTCGAGGCACCCAACAGGTCCTACTGGGCCTGCAACACAGGATTGACCCCTTGCGTGTCTGCTCAGATATTTTATAATTCTCATGAATTTTGTGTAATGGTTCACCTATGGCCTCATGTCACCTATCATGAAGAGAGCTCAGTGATGGAATTCTTTGAGCAGAGGGGCAGATACACTCGAGAACCTGTGTCTATGACTATAGCCCTCTTGTTAGGTATGAGGGGCATTGCTGAAGGAATTGGTACAGGAACTACTGCCCTCATACAAAACAACCACCTTATGCAGTTACAAATGGCCATGACTACTGACCTAGAGGCCATAGAGAGATCCATTTCTGCCCTTGAGAAATCTTTAACCTCACTATCAGAGGTTGTGTTGCAAAACAGATGAGGTCTGGATTTGCTATTTTTGAAGGAAGGGGGCTTATGTGCAGCCTTAAAGGAAGAATGCTGCTTTTATGCAGATCACTCTGGAATAGTCAGAGAATCAATGGATAAACTAAGAGAAAGATTGGCCCAAAGAAAACGTGATTTTGAAAATCAGCACAATTGGTTTGAGTGCTGGCTGAAAGAATCTCCTTGGCTTTCTACCCTGATCCCCACCCTCCTGGCTGCCCTGATTATTTTCCTTCTCCTCCTCACCTTTGGTCCTTGGGCTTTTCAATGGCTAACACAATTCATAAAAAATCAGATCGATTTGGCTCTATCAAAAACTGTCTCAGTACACTACCATCGTTTAGAAACTCGAGATCAAACTATCGAAACAGGTGAAAGGCTCAGGTTCAGTGTCCTACGACCCTAAAAACCCCCTACAACTAAAGTCTAGAGGGTACTCAATGACGGGATTAGTATGGAGCCTGTGCTGGGGGCACAACGTACAGAGGTTGTCGAGACCGGCTCAACATGGCACATTGTCAGACACAGGATGTCCCCCATATAGCCTAAGACAGGGACCCTCTCGAATTATGACCAAAGCCTACTTTGGTCATTTTAAAGAAAGACGGAGGAATTGTTGGGAACCTAATGTTGGATGACTGCACCTTAACCTTTCTTGCCTGGCTGATCTGACGTGACTACACACTTGACAACCGTTACTAAGTTACAAAAAACAATAACTCCCGGAAAAACCACAAAATGTACCTTTAGATTAATGTATTTTCAGATTAACTTCCTGGAGTGTGTTCGGTTGGTCAGTTGCACAAGCATTGGACCAAAGAGACCTCTCCCTGACTCTATTCTTCAAAGAGATCTCTCCCTGACTCTATTCTTCAAAGAGATCTCTCCCTGACCCTATTCTTCAAAGAGATCTCTCCCTGACCCTATTCCTGAAAGAGACCTCACCCTGACCTATTGTTCAAAGAGATCTCTCCCTGACTCTATTCTTCAAAGAGACTTCATGTGGACCCTATTCTTCAAAGAGACCTCTCCCTGACTCTATACCTCAAAGAGACCTCACCCTGACTCTATTCCTCAAAGAGACCTCTCCCTGACCCTATTCTTCAAAGAGATCTCTCCCTGACCCTATTCCTGAAAGAGACCTCACCCTGACCTATTGTTCAAAGAGATCTCTCCCTGACCCTATTCCTCAAAGAGACCTCTCCCTGACTCTTATTCTTCAAAGAGACCTCTCCCTGACTCTATTCTTCAAAGAGATCTCTCCCTGACCCTATTCTTCAAAGAGAACTCTCCCTGACCCTATTCCTCAAAGAGACCTCTCCCTGACCCTATTCTTCAAAGAGACCTCTCCCTGACCCTATTCTTCAAAGAGATCTCTCCCTGACTCTATTCTTCAAAGAGATCTCTCCCTGACTCTATTCTTCAAAGAGACCTCTCCCTGACTCTATTCTTCAAAGAGATCTCTCCCTGAACCTATTCTTCAAAGAGACCTCACCCTGACTCTATTCTTCAGAGACCTTATCCTGACCCTATTCTTCAAAGAGACCTCTCCCTGACTCTATTCTTCAAAGAGATCTCACCCTGACCCTATTCTTCAGAGACCTCACCCTGACCCTGTTCTTCAAAGAGACCTCACCCTGACTCTATTCTTCAAAGAGATCTCTCCCTGACTCTATTCTTCAAAGAGACCTCTCTCTGACCCTATTCTTCAAAGAGACCTCTCCCTGACCCTATTCTTCAAAGAGAACTCTCCCTGATCCTATTCTTCAAAGAGATCTCTCCCTGACCTTATTCTTCAAAGAGACCTCTCCCTGACCCTATTCTTCAAAGAGACCTCACCCGGACCCTATTCTTCAAGCTTTCATTTCCCCATATCCCCTATTCATTTCTCCCATCTACCAGCATATATAAACCTGCTTCCCCTTGCAACAAACGAGACCTTGACACAACTCAGACTGACTTTGTCTTTCATTATACGCGCTTGGGCTCCTTTCTCTCTTGCCCCCATTTTTTCTTTAGGAGGTGCCTCCTTGAGTCCCACTAAATAACCTGGCCTGCTGGACGAGTCAAGAGGCGTCCAATGTGGCGGCTCAAGGCACGGTGATCTGCCGGACGACGGATAACAACAGAGCTCCGGATCATAAAGTGTAGAGACGCCCAGACAGCATCACTTGTGCAACGTGGGAAGTCTTGAGGTAAATGTAGTTGTCTGATAACCAATGGGAAAGGGTTTATGAAATGAGGATTCTTTTTATCAAGGAAATGTAGGCAATCTTAGGGATAGAGGAATAAGAGTTAAGAAAAAGGATCTAATAAAATTTTTCTGTTTTGTGGAGGAGAAATGCCCCTGGTTGGTAGTTAACGGCCCAGGGATTCACCCTCTGACTTGGAACAAGGTTGGAAAAGATATTAATAAACTGCTCACAAATGGGGAAAATGTCCCTGATGCCTTTTTTAGTTTTCATGGTGTGATTAGAG